>CM077151.1:203488541-203788797 GCA_039583875.1 Platanthera guangdongensis | reverse complement strand
GTCAAACATGCTTCTCAGCTTAGATTTGGAGATGGCCCTAGCGTCAGCTTCATCAGTGAAAATATCAGCAGCACGTGTACTTACATTCTCAGCAATATTACTTCCTCGGCAGCCGTAGAAGTCTCAGGAGCCTGAGCACCGGCAGGTTGGTCAGGTAGGACGACTCCTAACGTGCCCAGTGCCTGTTGTAGCATCCACCAGCAACTCTCATAGACGTAGTTGCTTGATTTCACAAAGTTTGCATCCATGCTTTTCTGGAGCTCAGCCATCTTAGCGATATACTCCTTCTCCCCCTTTTTGGCTTCTTCAGCTATGCAATTGGCATATGAGTGCAAGGAGTCATCAATGTGCCTAGTTGTCTTGCTGAATTCAGTGACTAGGGCCTGCTGATTCGCATTTAAAGTGACCATGTTGCCATCAAATTTCTGAATATTGTTGGCCACAACGTGTGTGTTCTGATTGACAACAGCCAGAGTGTCAGTAGTCTTTTTCAAGCCGGCCATAAACAGTGTGACAGCTTCGCCGGCCGCAGTATACTTTTCTTCAAACTTCTTCTCCATCATATCCAGTTTGTGGTTGATTGCCACCATATTCTTCAGCATGAGATCTTCAGAAGTCTTAATCTCTTGCAGTATTGTTTTCTGAGTTTTATCAAAAGAGGTTTTAAGCTCATTCACGATGCCCTGAATTATATGTACAGTGTGAATGGCTAGGTCATCTCGTAGTGGAATACCCGGAGGTACTTCTTGCCTTGTTCTGGCTCGGCCGCAGAAGCATCAGTAGAGCTGGATACAATCACAGCCTCTATGGAGGAATGTTGGTGGCCTCATTTACCTCCCCCTCCACTGGTGCAGGCTTAGAAGTAGGAGGTTCATCAGTATCTGGAGATTCAACCACTTCATGGCCCTCACTGACCTCGTCCTTTCCGTCCTCATCCAAAAACTCATCCATATCAGCATCTTCTTCCACTTCTTGATCAGCAGAGTCCAGTGTTTCAGCTTCAGTTCCGAGGGTGTTTTCTGTTCAGACCTCCTCATCCTCCAACCCAGTTCACCTTCTGCATGAACTTCTGCCACCGCATCCTTGCCACCTGGGCGATTTCAGATATTATATCCAGATGAGTGGGTAGAGTCTCCCCCTCGATTCCTGCAGTCACAGTATCAGGAATTTCACGGGGAGGATGCTGGAGATACTTCCTCTTGCTCTTCCACAACCGGCTGCCCGATGCGCCGCTCCCATCGATCAAATACAGTAGCATCCATCTTTTTCAAGTAATGTAGAGGAACTCCTTTGCTCATGTCGAATTTATCTCCATTGAGCTGGTTGAGATATAGACTGATGATGCGGCCGAAGCTCGGAGTGCCCAGAGTGTCCTTGATCTTTTGAAACATCAACTCTCCCCAGTTGAACCTCTTTCTGCAGACCACGGCTATGAGAATTTTGAACATATCTCCGAGATATGATCATGGGAGCCTGGCTTACAGATGAGTACTTTTCCTATGATGTCGGATAGGAGCTTCCCTTCTTCATTCATCTCTTTTCGTTTTACTGATCGTGTGCCTCTGGGTAGACCGCAGAACAGGAGGGTTCTGGCTTTGTCCTCGTCCTCCAAATAGTCTTCCTGTTCCGCACTTGAGAGCTGCAGGTAGCGTGTTAGCTTACTGGCAGACATCTTTACTTTAGTCCCCGCCACCTTGCTCTTGATGATGGAGTCTCGGTTTTGAAGCCTTGCTGTAGAAAAGAACTCCAGCACTTCTTTATCTAAGACTTTGCAAGGATGCTCCAATATAAAGGTTAGCCCGGCTTCTTCCAGCATGAGAACGATGTTCCGAACTCGTCCGAGGCATGAGAAAAACCAGTGCGAACCAGTTCGCAACCAGAAATCAAACCTGCGGTCGTCCTTGGGGCCATTGAGGATCTAGAAAGAAGCCCGACTCCAAGCATTAGTGTACATTCAAAAAGAAGGCATCACATGGGTTCGGCCTTGGAGCCAGTGAGGAGGAGGTTACCTAAGGCTTCGGTAAGAGAGTTGGTGAGCTTCTGGAAGAGCTTCGGTGGAGGGAAGATTATCACGTGGATGCGACCTAGTTAGAATCTCACGGGAGCTTCGGGAGTTGGTGAGCTTCGGAGAAGAAGATCACGCACAGAGCGATTCGACGGCGTCGACGAGAGCGTCGGAGGGCTGCGGGTGTCGGCGAGTTCGCGGAAGTGCACTTGCGCGAGGAAGGCGAGGGTCGTCCAGAGGTCTCCTGCGCGAGTCGTGAGGAAGGTGAACAGGCGGAGATTCTTTCGGCGGGATTTATAGGGTCGTCGGGATTCGGGGGAAGCCGAGCGGTCTGCGAGTTTCTTGGACGGGATTCGGCGAGATTTGTCTAATTTGGTTTCTAATACCGTTTGTCGAATCGGCGAGATATAAAATGGGTCGCGGGATTTGGAATATATATATTGAAGTTTGTCTTGAAACTTTGGGAAGCATTGCACAATTTTCAAATTCTTCAAGTGTCAAGTTAACACAAGATAATGAATACATATTTATTATAATGACAATCTATTTGGATTTGAACGACGCTTCTCCAGACACTTTTTGATGTCAATTGTGATTTGTCGAAATTCGCAATGACATATCTTGGTTGACTTTTTATTGATGTGTAATGATTTGCATGCCTCGAGGTAATCTTTCCTTAATGGTGCACACATATATGATGAGCATACGTATACTTATACACAAGGATAACAATATATATACATTTACTTTGAATGAGGATGCATCATGACACAAGTCCTTGAGCTGAACAAAATTACCTGGGATATGGAGAGTCATCGTCTTAGTCCCACAGGTAGTACATATCAGTAGCTTAAAGTGATTATGCTCAACAGGTAGCACGTCTGTTATTGCAGACGCTTGATCCAAGCTAGCCTTGAGCCACGTACTGTCTAGTTCCCAAGTATTCACGGGGACCTAGACTACCCTGCAAAACAGAATTACTTGACCTTAGGAACCCAAATCATATTGGGTCCTAGGTTTCTATTAGCATGAACACGCAACTGCCTTCCTTGAGAAAACCTGTCTGGAAGACTGCCTCTGTCCCTATAATGTGGAGAAGCCCTTGCTGTGGGCACAGAGAGGTTGTGCCAACAGTCAATGGCAAAGTGTCCCAGCTTTGCCGCAGCACCAACAAGAGTGAATGTTGTATCGCCGTTTTTGACCTGATCTAGTGACTGATGTAGTCACGGTCCTAGGTCTCAAAGGGATAGGGCATGTTCTTGTTGCACAAATTCCTCTTCCATCGAGGCATGATGAGGGTGGAATGAATGCATGACATGAGCGTTATGAGGCCGAGAAGGTGGTGCCAATCTTTCAGGCATCTTCCTTGCTGAGGCTCCATGACGTCTGACATCATGACTTCTATTTTCCCTATCCCGTCCCTGAATGGAGAGAGTTCTTCTGTGAACCAGGACCTGCAGATCCACACTTTGTTGTGGCAGTGGCCGTGAATACAAAGGGCTCAGAATGAGCCTTAGGTATTTCTTCATGGGTGGCCATGATGCCTCTTGCACTATGGACATTTCCACATGGGGACAACTCACCCTTACAGTGACCACGATTATTCCTGTGGTCATACCTGAAGGCATGATGAGTTGCCTTCCCGCTTGGAGTGGGAGGTCGGAACACCGTTTCCCCATTTCTCCATCCCTGGATAATCCGGGAGATCCACCCGGTTTCTTGTTTTCTCTTTATAGCATCAACTTTGGAGAATTTGGATACTATACGTTTCTCATTTTCTAGACTATTCTCTAGAGCTGAGATCTTAGAGTCCTTGACCTTGTTGGATGCCAATTGGAGAACCAACAAGATCTTCAGTTGAGCAATCTCTCGAGCTTGCTCCTCAGCAAGTAGATTGCTTTCCTGAAGGCTCTCTTCAGGGAATCAGTATTTTCTGGAGGAGAGCATTTTCTGTCTTCAGAAAAGTCAAAGATGTGGGACAGGATGAAGATGATACCTGCTCATCTGGGTTATTGTCATTAGAATCAGTGACCAATGTTTCGTCCTCGTCGGAGCTGCTTTCCTCACTATCTTCTTCAGTCTCTGACAAGGATACTGGAGCTCTGATGCAATCCGAAGGATCATTGCAGTCATCTTCAGAAGTGAGGACCCCCACATACGCTTCATCCTCTGATTGGCAGCATATTTCAGCATTCTCTGACCCCCCCCCATCAGCTCTGAGATCATCATCCACAGAGATTTAGCTGTTTTACATTTTTTCCAACCTGGAGCGAGAGGCTCCAGACCAGACATTCATGATAATTTGTCGAATCCTCTGGTCCAGTTGGAAAAATGAGAGTTCCATCTCTGTCATCTCAGCACAGCACATGGGCACTTGGATCCCCGAGTCGGTGGTCTTCAAAGGGATAAATGGACCCTCTTCCAGGATGAGGGAAGCTCGTGGATCGATGGCATCCAGGTGAAATAACACTCTCATCCTCCAGATAGGATAATAATCCTTTGTGCATGTAGGGAGTTTGAGTGGCAATACTCATAATCCAGATCCATGCTTCTGACACTGGTGGCAGGATTCACCTCAAGGTGTTAGCCTTTTTGTTGAGGAACCTCCCTCTGATACCACTTGAAAGTCCACCTAGTGTCGGCTATGTGCACCTATGGGGGGGGGAATAGGTGACGTATGGTTCTTTTGCGGAATTCACAGATGTCCTGCACAATAAAGCAACAAACACAGAACACAGAATACACAGCAAATTTATAGTGGTTCCCCGACTTGGGTACATCCACTTTCCCCCTTCGACCTATCTCCCCAACAAGGGACGACTCGGTCACTTCTCCAACGGATTAAATCCAATCCCTTCACTAACGGAAGGAGCCCTTCCACACGTGAGAGTCAACACTCCCACAAATCGGGTTGCACCCAACCCTTACACCACGGAACAAAAGTTCCTTTACAACACAAGTAAATATGGAATGTATATGAAATACAAACTTCTTTTGGAGACTTCGGTGTTCCTCTTTGTTCGACGACGAGTTCTTGAAGTCGATGAAGAGTCTACGACCTTGGTCTCTCTTGGAGAAGATCTCCCCAGAACCGGCGGCGGCACACGAGCGGCGGCTAGCTTCGGGATTGGCGGCTACGATGAAGAGTGGCTGCAGAACTTGGAGATCTAAACTTCGTAGCGAAGCAAGCTAGGTCTACCAACGGTCACTCTAGGATCAGTCGTCTCGATCGATTCGGACGGGGGAGTTTTCCCGGTCAACGAATCGAGAGACAAGAGATCCCGGATAGACGCGTGAGACACAAGCCTTGCTAAGCTTCTGTCACCGGAGATCGGGAAGAGGAGCGATCAGCAGCGGCGACCACTTGACGCGAGCGGCGGCGGCGGAGCGGAGCGAGTTCGCGGATTTAGGGTTACGTCGCCGCGTTTTTCTTTTTCTCTTATCCGTACTCTACTGTTCAAAAATCCTCATGTATTTATACTGTAGTATTCTCAAATATGACCGTTTGTGGGACCCACAAAAGAAATCCCCAAAATCCGGTTCAAATAAGTCCAGAAGCAGAATCCGGTCCAGCAGCATTCTGAGAAAACGCCAAGTAAAAAATCGGCGAGAATCGCAGACGATTCTCGACGAATCGGCGAGAATCACCAAGTGATTCTCGACGATTCGTCGAGAATCGTTTTGTGATTCTCGTCGAATCACTTGCCGATTCTCAACGAATTGGACTTGGTATTCATGGGCTGCATGACCACTGGTTCGGCGGGAATTACAAGTGATTCTCGCCGAATCTTGCTTGGCACCATATGAGATGGCCAGAAGGAGTCGGCGAGAATCACTGATGATTCTCGTCGATTCGGCGAGAATCACCAAGTGATTCTCGCCGATTCGGCGAGAATCACTTGGTGATTCTCGTCGAATTTGCCTTGATGATTTTTCGTCTTCCACCTAGGAGCTGCTCCTTGATCCTCCATGCTCCTTGTCTTCTCTTGCATATGAGCGGTCCTGTACTTGAAAGTAAGTGCACTCCAATAGAGAGAGTACACATAGGCCAACACACTGATCTGCTCAATGAGGGATTACGTCGTGCAGACCCGTGTATATTGACCTACTGCACCCTGACATTGGTGTGCACTTAGCGTGGAGAAACTGCAAGTACAACTTGAAATGTTTCATCAAATACATTGTGAATTCATCTTAGCTTGACAGGGGGCTTCCTCAAATCTAGGTAATCGTGGATACAATACCCAACAAGTAACATAAACCACATCCTGACACGTCACTAAAAATTTGAAATCCTTCAGTCCATTTAGTTAGACTCAGATTGGAGCTATCATCAACCTTTTCTTTAAGTTCTCAAATGCTTGACCGCACTCCTGAGTCCACACAAATATTTGGTCCTTACGAGTCAACGAAGTGAGGGGTAGAGCTTTTTCGCGAAACGTTTTCCACAAATCTTCTATAGTACCCAGCTAGTCCAAGAAAACTCCTGACTTCCGCCACAATGCTCAAAACTGGACAATCTCTGATGGCCTTAACTTTTGAAGGATCCACCGCCACTACATCACCACTAATCACATGACCCAAAATGTCACCTTCTCTAACCAGAACTGGAACTTTGAGAACTTTGCATAAAGTTGGGTTTCTCTTAACACTTGCAAAACTATTCTCAAATAGTCTCATGCTCCGCCTCTGATTTGGAGTACACAAAAATATCGTCGATAAAGACGACAACAAAAGAGTCTAAGTATTCATGAAATACTTTATTCATCAAATCCATGAATACGGATGGCGTGTTCATCAGCTCGAACAGCATCACTGAGAATTCGAAGTGACCATACATCATTCCAAAAGCTATCGTCGGTATGTCCCTATCCCAAATTCGCAACTGATAGTACCCCGACTTCAAGTCCAGGTTAGAATACACCACTGACCCCACCAACTAGTCGAACAGGTTATCTATCAGAGAATCAGATAATTATTCTTGACGGTTAGTTTGTTCAACTCTCGGTAGTCTATGCACAACCGCATACTACCATCTTTCTTCTTCACGAACAGCACTGGAGCGCTCCATGGTGAAGAACTGGTTCTAATGTACCCCTGTTCCAATAGTTCATGCAATTGTACTTTGAGTTCGGTCAACTCCTTTGGTGTCATCCTAAAAGAGGACGTGACACCGGCCTAGCCTCTAGCACTAACTCAATATAGAAATCAATCTCCAATAAAGGAGGTGCTCCAGGAACCTCCTCAGGAAACACATCCTCAAACTCTGCCACTACCGGCACTTCTCCAAGTGATAACATAGAAAAGCAAACCTCCAATAGTGCTACAAGAGCTACTCCTCCACGGTTAACTGCATGCACCAACTGCCTGGCCGGAATCAGGGAACAGCCACTCCACTATGGCCCTCAAATGTAACTTCTGCCTATCCATTGCTTTACAGGGTCACCACCTTAGATAGGTAGTCAATACTGGCAGGATGCTCTACAAGCCAGTCCATTCCCAAAATCACATCAAACTCAACCAGCGGTAGAACCACTGACACAAACATGAACTAAACACCACCTAGTCTCCAACAAATATCCCCCTTCGCCCCGGTAGTCATGGAAGATCCATTAGGCATGCCCAACTTCAGCTCTGTGTCTGCCGAAAATGACTCAACTCCAATTCTCCGATAAAGGTTTCCGCAAGGAAGGAGTGCAACTCTACTATATCAATCAATACCCTAGCGGGGTACCCAGAAACTAACACAAAGCTAAAATATAGGCAACATACATAAATGATCTTGAAAGTCTAAAGTAAAAGATTAACTTAATCTTTTATACCTGTCACAACATCGGGTTGGCGGATCACTTCCTGCTACCCAAGGTTATACGCCCTCGGCTGCACAGGTTGGAAGCAAGAAGCGCTAGACTTCGCCATTGAAAGTGAAGGATAGATCTTATGTTTACTCTAATGGGTGGTGAAAAGAGTATTAAAAAATTTATTCACTAGTTTCTATTGCGGAATAAAAGTACGGTTATATATATGTATATAAGAAAAGAAATCACAACACATAAACAGAAAAGTAAAGGCAATCCAGACGACACAAGGAATTTATATTGGTTCCCCTAAATCTTGGTACATCCACTCTTCTACCACCAAGGTAGGAATCCACTACAGGTTTTTGATCAGGTGCCCTGCCACCATATGTTTTTGTTCAGGTGCCTTGTCACCACAAGATCAATTTTTCTAAGGGAGATCTAGCAACCCTTTGAGCTTTTGATCAGGTGCCCAGAACCAAACTAAGCCTTTTGATCAGGATACTTAACAACTAAAGAGGCTAAATTTTGAAGGGAGTTAAAACCTTGTACACAGTTGGAAATAAAATATTAATGATGTTCTTCTCTGTCAACAATCTGAGAGAGGTCTAGTGGATTGATATGTTGTCAAAACTCCCCCTGAGTTATAGATCTGATCGGAGAATGGAAGTTTTGCTCAGGTGTAGGTCTTCAATGATGAACTTCTCCTTCCAATATATGTATTTGAGTGATTGAACTTTTCGTCTCAGATTGGTGATTGTTTGCTTGAGGAAAAGCTTTAGGAAGAAGAATATGATGAAGACGAGGTTCTTTCTCTGTTTCTTGTTCTCTGAATCAGATTTTCTCTTTCTTTTTCTTCTTGACTTAGTAAAATTTCTCTGTAACTGTTGTGTTTGTATTCTGTAAATATGTTTTCAATCTTCTGAAATTTTCCTTTATATATGACTGCAGATTTGAAATTCAAATTCCTTTTACATATTCTCTAGGAAATGAAACGATTGTATTTTGTCTTCAATGAATTTCCTCAACTATTCCAGTAAATATGCCAAGTAATAACTCTGTGAAATCCTAATTAATGCTGCTAGAAATGGTTATATTTGTGGGAATATTAAGCATTAATTATCAGAGTATTATGGTCTTCATACTTGAAATCAATTTGGCTTAGTCAATCTGAGAATCTACAGAGAAGATAGTCGAACAAAATCTGGATGGAGTTAGTCAAACTCAGGAAAGAATTCATCGACTTGAGCTCCAGGATCGTCGAGCTGATAAATCTTCTTCGTCGAGCTAAGTTCCAAGATCGTCGAGCTGAAAATGTACTTGCCAAACTGAGCATCAAGTTTGTCGAGCTGAGAAGGCAGATCGTCGAGCTGAGATCCTGATATAAGCTCACAGTTCGTCGACCTGAGCTAGACTTTCTTCGAGCTCAAATCAAAGAAGTAATTCTGAGTTCGTTGATTTGAGATCGACGATCATCGAGCTGAGTTCAGCTATCGTCGAACGACTAATTCTACTACCCTTAAACTTCCTTGTCTCTTAAGTCTTGAATCTCTGAAGTCTTCTGAAGGTAGGTCTCAGTATTCTGACCTAAGTGATTTACCTAAAAAACAAACTAGAACTAACAAATGACCCTAGACTATACATGATGGGTCATCAATACTAATAGTGAAACAAGCCCAAATAACAAGTTCGGTTCTAACAATCTCCCCCTATTTGGGTTTGGTCATTATACCAAATAAAACAAACAAAATCACAAAGCAAGAAAAATAATATCTGACAGAACTGATGGCGACGATGTTGATGCGGCCGTGGATCCCCGTCACAGAGAGTTCGTGGATTAGGAAGGTCGTTGCCGCATGCTCGAAGATGGGAGTCTACATGACGTTTCTTCGCCAAAGCTACCACCGCTACATGTTTTGCTCGACGTACGCCGCCGCCAATAAATAAAATATACAATTATAAATTACATAATTATAATTATATATTTTATCATTTATATTTTAGCAATTTTACATTTTAAGCAATTTTATTTTAAGAGTTTATTTCATTTCATGTATTATAATGGGTGTTTATAACCATCATGTGATGTTTTGTTTGATTATGTCATTTCATATGTAAAATGGGTGAATATAACCATCAAGAGTGATTTAATTTTCAAGGGTGGAGATCTAGTGGTGTAGCATAATACAGGCCATGTCATGAAGGATTTTTTGGAGAATGAATGAAAATTGAAACCCTAATCTTCCATGAAGATTTCCCTCCTCCTCTCCTCTCGTCCTCCTCTCAAAAATTTGGCTATCTTCTTTCTCCCCTCTCTTGGCTGCCGGCCACCTCCCTCCTCCACTCTATTTTCTTTTCTCTTTCTCCTCATCCCTCCTCAATATCTCCCTCAACCCTCATCCCTAAAACAACTCTAGACCTCCTCTCAAGTTCGGCCATCCACACCACCACCTTCTCCCTCACCACCACGATAGCCGACCACCCTCACAAACCCCCAAACAAAAAAAATGGAGCAGCCCTCAACCTCCAACCTGACCTTGCTCCCTCTCCCTCAAAGCCTCTCGGCCGCCACCACCTATTAAGGCTCGTCCAAGACCAAGCTGCCACCTTGTCTCTCCATCCCCTCCAACAAATCACCACCCTCTCCACCACTTCAAACCCGAGCAGCCCACTTATTTTGTTGATGTAGGGATTCGTCGGATTAAAATAGCGTACGTATTTTCTTACAACTCAAGCCCACGTAACACGTTCTAACGCGTCCTAACACAAACATTCTAGCCGCACGATTCACCGTCATCTCGCACAAACACGCGGAGGGGAGTGGACTAAAAGCGACGATCTAATTAAAGTCCAATCCTTTCCCACCGAAGATCGAAAGCAAAGGTCGCCACACCTTTTGAGAGGAAGATCAATAACTATATGCCAAGATCTTCCTCAAGCAAAAGGATCCACCCGATCCGGCTTCTTGCAAGGTTTCGAAAATAAACGCAAGAAGGTTTTCGATTAAATCCAAAAGATCGTATTCAAGATCGCGGATAAAAAGCCATTGCATCCATTCCAAATCTCACAAGAACTCACAAAGGAAAGATGTAGATATTACCCTCCCCAAGATGGGGTGAAGATCACACAAGGAAAGTGTAAGAGTCACACGTCCACGCACCACCGACGTCACACCGAGCGGCAACCTTCTTCTTCGCCGGAGTCACACCGAGAAGCATCCTCCTCCGCGTTTCAGAAGCCTTGGATCACCCAAGCGATTGGCTAACAAGGAGGAGAAGGAGGATGAAGGGGGCGGCAATCCCAAAGGGAGGTGGCCGAAATTCTCAAGAGAGGATTAATTTAGGTTTTCAAATAACATGCCTTCATTTCTCATCAAATAAGCCTATATATAGGCAAGTCCCAAAACAAGCAAAATAAATCTAGCCATCCAATTTATCATCTATTGGATGGCTATGAGCACACCAAAAATTAAACATGTCCAAAATAAAAGACAACATGAAATAATGATAACATTAAACTAGGAAAATAAAGGTGCAAATAAGGAAAGGGCTTAAGCATGCCGCGAACGAAGATTGTAGCCACCAAGGTCACGAGTCGCGGTAGAAGGTCGTCGAGCATCTTTATGTTGCGCTGCATCAACTTGGTCACGAGCAACTTGATCATCATCCACAGCAACTTGATCACGAGCACTCTTAGCATCAACGGGCAAGGGGATGGGAGACGAGCCGGCATCAATCCTCCCCCCCTTAAAGTCACTTAACACCGATGAGTGGGCTGAAAGGTAGCAGCGGAGGAGGTCCTCATCCAAGCGAAAGAGATCCGACTCAATAACCCAGGAGTCGTCGGAGGGCGGACGATCACGCCAACGAACGAGGAAGCGGCGATGGCCGCCATCAGCTGGAGAAGTGTAGCCATCTGCAAGTACCTGAGCTGGGACAAGAAATGTACGGGGAAATCTAGGAAACATATCAACATGTGGAAGCAAAGTAGAAGACTTACCACCCAACGCCAGGCCTGTAGATGCAATGGAAGAATGACTCACGGAACTACCACTCACCAACCCAGAAGAGACATTTGTGGAGGAAGAAATATTGGGGGAAAAAGAAGGCGTAGAAGTCAACTCAGTTGGAATGGAAACATACGGCGTTAAATCCGAAACATTGAAAATGGGTGAAATACCCCAATCCGTCGACAAATCCAAAACAAACGCGTTATCTCCTAGCCTCTTAATAATTCAAAACGGGCCGGCTCGCTTTGGTGCCAACTTCTTAACGGTGCCAGAAGGCATCCGCGTGGGAATAAGGCACACTAAAACAAGATCGCCAACTTGGAAGTTAGACTCCCTCCGATGTAACTTCGCTTGGGATCGATACGACTCATACGTGGTAGCTAAAGTTGTTCGTATTTGGGCGTGTAAGTTATGTATGTGCTCGGCAAAAGATTGAGCAAATTGACTTGTATAATAAGATGGAGGTAACGGAATCAAGTCAATGGGCACATTCGCAAGGTACCGGTGCACTACTTCATTTGGTGACATACCCGTAGACCGATTGGTAGAGTTGTTGTAGGCTAATTGGGCTTGGGGGAGGAGCAAATCCCAAGTGCCTTTGTGGTCACCCACAAGACAACGCAACAAGTTTCCCAAACTCCTATTTACCACTTCCGTCTGCCCATCAGTTTGTGGGTGATAGGCGGCGGAAAACAACAACTTTGTTCCCATTAATGTCCAAAGCGTCTTCCAAAAATAACTTGTGAATTTAACGTCGCGATCCGAGACAATGGTCTTAGGAACGCCGCGGTGACTCACCACCTCTTTAAAATATAATTTTGCAATGTGAGACGCGTCATTAGTCTTACTATAGGGTATGAAATAAGCCATCTTAGAGAACCTATCAACCACCACAAAAATGGAATCGTGTCGTCGCTGGGTTGGAGGAAGTCCCAAAATAAAGTCCATACTCACGTCCTCCCAAGGTCTAGATGGAATAGGCAATGGAGTGTATAGTCCCACATTAGTCTTTCCCCCTTTAGACACTTGACAAACCCGACAGCTACTCACGATTTTCCCAACTAAAATGCGAAGTTTAGGCCAATAGAATTTCTCCTCGACTAAGGCTATCGTTTTATCCCGCCCAAAATGGCCGCTCAACCCGCCACTATGTAGTTCCCATACTATGTGATGGCGTAGGGAGGTACGGGGAATACATAGCTTAGCGTGCTGAAATAAATAACCGTCTCTCAATACATACGCTGACACTATCATTGGTGAGTCATCGTGTGCCGCTAGATACGCTTCTCCAAAATCAGGACACAAGGCATATTCATCCTTTATTCTCTCAAATCCGACAACCTTTACTTCCATGATCGACAATAAAAGTGTCACTCTACTAAGCGCGTCGGCCACACGATTTTCAGTGCCCTTAAGGTGTTTTAAGGTGAACGAAAACTCTTGCAGATAAGATACCCATTTTGCATGACGGGGGCTGATTTTAGATTGCCCATTAATGTGCCTAAGTGCATCATGGTCAGAGAGAATCACGAACTCCTTGGAAAGGAGGTAGTGTCTCCACTGGTGTAGGCATCTAATGATGGCATAGAACTCTCTATCGTAATTGGAATAATTAAGTTTTGCACCCGCCAATTTCTCGCTAAAATAACTTATTGGATGTCCCTCTTGGCTTAAGACACCTCCTACTCCTACTCCGGATGCGTCACATGTCAATTCAAATACTTTATTAAAATCTGGTAAGCGCAAAATAGGATCCTCAGTCATCATCTTCTTAATGTGTTGGAATGTCTGGGTAGCAGCTGGTGTCCATTTAAACTCACCCCTTTTCATGCATTCCGTCACGGGAGCCATAATAGTACTAAATTCCCGAATAAATCGTCTATAAAATGAGGCTAACCCGTGGAAACTCCTAACGTCTCTCAAGCTTGTGGGTTCGGGCCACTCCAGAATTGCTTTCACCTTACTGGGGTCTACCTTTATTCCCTCAGATCCAACCAGGTAGCCCAAAAATTCCACTTCCTTTTCATAAAAGATACACTTCTTTAAATTTAAATATAATTTTTCATCCCGAAGTGTAGATAGAATAATCCGTAGGTGAGACACATGTGAGTCAAAAGTGGTGCTATAAATCAATATGTCATCAAAGTACACCACCACAAATCGTCCCATGTATGGTTGGAATACGTGGGTCATCATTCGTGAGAAGGTGCTTGGAGCATTTGACAACCCAAATGGCATGACCAACCACTCGTAGAGCCCGTCCTTAGATTTAAATGCAGTTTTCCATTCATCCCCATCACGTATCCGAATCTGATGGTAACCACTCCGCAAATCCAATTTCGTGAAGATCGAGGCACCAGACAACATATCCAAAAGATCGTCCAATCTAGGGATGGGAAACCTATACTTGATAGTGATCTTATTTATGGCTCTACTGTCTACACACATACGCCACGTACCATCCTTTTTTGGAGCCAACAAAGCCGGTACCGCACACGGACTCTTGCTGTTCCTAATGAACCCCTTCGCCAATAAATCCGAAATTTGGGCTTGGAGCTCCTCATGGGCTGCGGGGTGCAACCTATAATGGGGATGATTAGGCAATGAGGCACCCGACATAAAGTCAATGGCATGTTGGATATCACGTAGAGGGGGCAACGTAGGGGGCAACTCGTCCGGGTAGACATCCTTATACTCTTCCAGCAGTTTTTTTAATTCTTTCGGTAAATCTTCTAAAACCCCATTTTCTTTATTATTATTCAAAAGAACCAATGCATAAATAATCCCATCCACAAAGGGGTCCCTCTCAAATTTTCTCCTACCCATTAGGCTTACCAATTTCTTCTCGACTGGGATTGTGGTATCCGTACTCGGGCTATTGGGTTCCCTTGGGGCCGTGGGTTTTAACGTGACTACCTTCCCATTATATTTGAACTCATAAGTGTTTGCCCTCCCGTAGTGGGTGACATCACGGTCATAGAGCCAAGGGCGGCCTAACAACACATGACAAGCATCCATAGGGATGACATCACACCACACCTCATCCGTATATGACTTGATCGTAAGTGGAACTAGGCAACGCTTGGTGACCGGGATGGTTACCTTGTTGACCCAAGCCACTTGGTAAGGGGTAGGATGAGGCTCGGTAGCCAAATGCATCCGCATAATGGCGTTCTCGGAAACAACGTTCATGCAGCTGCCGCTATCAATGATGAGCTTACAATATTTGTCCCCACTCTTAAAGATGAGGGAGAAAATAGTGGACCTCTTCCAATCGTCAAACGGGCGAGGGTCGTCAGAATACAACGCATAACGCTAAGTAGGTGTCCATCCTCCGTATCACTAGGCACACCATCCGTCTCATAACCCTCATCTGCCTCAATCACTAAATCTGCAAAGTCACTAGTGGACTCGTCTAGAAGAGCTAAAGTAGCCTTGGCCTTGGTGGGGCACTCATAGGCATAGTGGCCTTGAATACCGCAAGAGTAACACGTGGTGTTAGCCTTGCTCACCTTGCCAATAGGGATTCTCTCACTATTAGGCTGCCTAGGGTTTCTCGCAGTCACGACAATTGGTTTGGACTCCCCAACCTTCGCCTTACCCTTATCATAATAAGTGGAGGAAAGGGCGCCTATGGGGGCCTTTCCCTTTTGTTGGGAGTAACGGGGTTGGGTTTTCATGGCCAGATGTTTTTCAATGTCCAAGGCGGCATTGAAAGTAGTATTAATATCAGTGTGGCCATATCGAAGAAGCTTCTTCTGAATGTCCGGATTAAGTCCCTTATGGAACCTAGAAAGCGTAACCTCTGGCATCTCTTGGATCTCACACCGCACCATCTTATCCTTTAACTCACCCATGTAATCAGCCACCGATTTTGGACCTTGCCGAAGGGTGGCAAGATCGTCGAACATTTGAGTTCGGTGGTAAGCGGGCACGTATTGGTCGGTGAGCAAATTTTTCATAACCGTCCAACCAACTACGGGTACACCATGACCGGTCCCTAAACGTCGCTCCTCCTTTAACCCAAAGGTCTTGGCCCTCCCGTTTAATTTCATACGAGCTACTTGAACCTTTTGCTCATCGGTAAGGTGATACCAATCAAAATAGCATTCTATGTCAACCACCCATGTAAGGAAGACTTGGGGGTCTCCCATACCATCGTAAGAGGGGGCTTCCATACGAATCGCTTTTGTTATATCGAACTCTCTTTCCAGATCGGGAACTTAACGGGCTGCTCCGGGGAAGTACCCATCATGTTCCGCAACATGCACCGGGGGTGGTCGGGGGCTTGTCCATGGTTATGTGTTGGTGGTGTTTGAGCAGCTTGGTTCGCCAAAAGTTGTGTCAGCAAACCCCTCAACTCTCCTATTTCTTGCCTAAGCTCAATGATAGCCGTAGGATTAGTTTCCTCATCAGGGTGTTCAGCCATAGTGGAGGTAGACGGGTTCGTGTACTCCGTACCGTGCCGAGTACGCATTAACACCCTAAAAACCAAAGGCTAGAGCGCAGTTTTCTCTTTGTTTTTTTTTTGAATTTTGAAATTTGAAATTTCAATTTTGAAATTTTGAAATTTGAAATTTGAAATTCGAAATTTGAAATTTGAAATTCGAAATTTGAATTTTGAATTTTTTTGAAATTTGAAATTTAAAATTTGAAATTTTGAAATTTGAAATTTGAAATTCGAAATTTGAATTTTTTTGAAATTTGAAATTTAAAATTTGAAATTTGAAATTCGAAATTTGAATTTTTTTTTTGAAATTTGAAATTTAAAATTTGAAATTTTGAAATTTGAAATTTGAAATTCGAATTTTGAAATTTGAAATTTGAATTTTGAATTTTTTTTGAAATTTGAAATTTAAAATTTGAAATTTTGAAATTTGAAATTTGAAATTTGAATTTTGAATTTTGAATTTTGAATTTTTTTTTGAAATTTGAAATTTAAAATTTGAAATTTGAAATTCGAAATTTGAATTTTGAATTTTTTTTTGAAATATGAAATTTAAAATTTGAAATTTGAAATTCGAAATTTGAATCCAGAAATCTGAAATTTGAATTTTGAGCGGGGGAGGAGTGCCAATTAGGAAACTGACAAGAACCTCCCTCTGATACCAAATTGATGTAGGGATTTGTCGGATTAAAATAGCGTACGGATTTTCTTACAACTCAAGCCCATGTAACACGTTCTAACGCGTCCTAACACAAACATTCTAGCCGCACGATTCATCGTCATCCCGCACAAACACGCGGAGGGGAGTGGACTAAAAGCGACGATCTAATTAAAGTCCAATCTTTTCCCACCGAAGATCGAAAGCAAAGGTCGCCACACCTTTTTGAGAGGAAGATCAATAACTATATGCCAAGATCTTCCTCCAAAATGAAGATCTGGCTTCTTGCAAGGTTTCGAAAATAAACGCAAGAAGGTTTTCGATTAAATCCAAAAGATCGTATTCAAGATCGCGGATAAAAAGCCATTGCATCCATTCCAAATCTCACAAGAACTCACAAAGGAAAGATGTAGATATTACCCTCCCCAAGATGGGGTGAAGATCACACAAGGAAAGTGGAAGAGTCACACGTCCACGCACCACCGGCGTCACACCGAGCAGCAACCTTCTTCTTCGCCGGAGTCACACCGAGAAGCGTCTGCCTCCGCGTTTCACAAGCCTTGGATCACCCAAGCGATTGGCTAACAAGGAGGAGAAGGAGGATGAAGGGGGGCGGCAATCCCAAAGGGAGGTGGCCGAAATTCTCAAGAGAGGATTAATTTAGGTTTTCAAATAGCATGCCTTCATTTCTCATCAAATAAGCCTATATATAGGCAAGTCCCAAAACAAGCAAAATAAATCTAGCCATCCAATTTATCATCTATTGGATGGCTATGAGCACACCAAAAATTAAACATGTCCAAAATAAAAGACAACATGAAATAATGATAACATTAAACTAGGAAAATAAAGGTGCAAATAAGGAAAGGGCTTAAGCCCGCCGCGAACGAAGATTGTAGCCACCAAGGTCACGAGTCGCGGAAGAAGGTCATCGAGCATCTTTATGTTACGCCGCATCAACTTGGTCACGAGCAACTTGATCATCATCCACAGCAACTTGATCACGAGCACTCTTAGCATCAACGGGCAAGGGGATGGGAGACGAGCCGGCATCATTTGTCCTTCTCTAACAACATAGCCTACCACCTTTTCTCTCTCTTTCCTTATATATATATTATCATTCAAGGAGTATTCCATCTCCTAGGGATTGTAAAGGAAGAACAGCTTACGTCTTCATCATCCGGCACAGATCCGTGGACTTGCGTGGAAATAGATCCAACCACCATCATCGTGTGATTCCTCCGCTCCTCTTAATGGAAGGATTTTTCTTGGATTCGGTAAAGTTTTATTAAAACCTATTTGTTTGATTTCTACTATAAATTTTTGAGGTATTGGTGGAATTAGAATTCCCCTTGAGTTCCTCGAATTTTCTCGTATAATTGATGCTTAAGATCACGGCAGTGAACCGGTCGCACAAGTAAAATAAAATGGGGGTTTTCCCAGGTATCGATCTCACAAGGAACACAGTAAGGTGGAGTTAATTTTGTGGAGGACTTGAGATTGAAGTCCTTAGGGTCGGCGGTAACGATGGGGGCATTGATATATGCGGAAACAGAAAATAAAAGGCTATCAACTACTCCTATGCAACGCTGCTATGCGATGCTTCGCCAGGCGGGATGAAAGACTAATCGGGCCGCTATGCACCGAATCACTAGGTGGATGGGCGTGTAGGCTTGCGGATGAGGTGGTTAGAATGACGGAATGAGGGTCGTGAGCATCTCTTCGCTACGCACGCGACTAGTAATTGCTAGTGCGGCAAGGGCGGATTGATGGTGGATGGACAAATAGGCACACCTCAAGTAAATATAATGAAAATATGCAATCACATAGACATGATTACAAATAAACGTATATTACACTAAGCATAGCTTCATCAAATACAAAGAGTTCAACTAAACTATCAACAACAAGAGAATAAAAGTGTGCGAAATCGACCGGATCCGAAGCCTTGCTGAGGATTCACGGTTGGAATCGTCGGGTTGTCAATCCGCGTCCAAGCTCGGTCCGCAACTGCGTCCGGGGTAGAGAAGGGCTGTCACCACCTTCCAATGGCCCGTCTTCTTCGTGTCACAATTCGGTGGAGGATGGCACAACTTCTCCTAGCTTGGTGTGGAAAGCTAGGTCAAGCTCTTCTTGTAGCTCAAGGATGAAGGAGGAGGTCGAGAGGAAGCTCCGGTTTGGATTTGGCGGTGAAAGCTTTCCCGGAGCACCTCCCTAGGGTGGAAGATGAAGGGGAACGGCGGAACCCTTCCTCGGAGATGAAAATGGCGGAGAAAAGTCGAGCGATCTGTCGATTCCTCGGATTAGAGCGAGACCTGCACTATTTATACAAAAGCAGAAATGAACAATGCGCACGATCACAGGCGCACGACCAGTGGTCGTGTGCACTATGTCCTGTGCTCGTGCGCACTGGCATGGAATAACAGGAAGAAGAACTGGGATAATGCGCACGAGAAGTGGCGCACGACCAGTGGTCGTGCGCACTAAGTCCAATGATCGTGCGATTACCCAGACAGGACTCCAGAAAAGAGGAATCAATGCACACGATCAGTGGCGCACGACCGGTGGTCGTGCACAGTATGTCCAGTGGTCGTGCGCTTACCCCAGGCTGATTCTGGAAAACGTAGAGTAGTGCGCACGATCAGGGGCGCACGACCAGTGGTCGTGCGCATTAGATCCCATGATCGTGCGCAGTATTCCTGTTTCACAACCATCCCGGAACACGCACACGACCCCTGTACCGAAAGGAAAAACCAATCACTAATCTGTGCAGACATTCCAGACAATCACAAAAGGGAGTGCAAACTATAAAAATAACAAAATACACAACCACGGGCATAAATGTGCACTTCCTATGGAAATAAAGATAAGATGAGATATGAATTATAAAGAACTAAAAGTGAAGTGCAAACGCGTGAAAACTAGCCCAGATGAGTCCGAAAATAGGTATAAAACATGGACTCATCACACCCCCAGACTTAACTGTTTGCGCGTCCCGAGCAAACAAAATTTAAGCAGATAGGGAAAAATACTAGTTAACAAAGAAATTGCGATACGAAGTACCATGCGAAGTCGCATGCTCGCGCACGTAAAAATATAATAGAAGAAATTTCTAAGTATACAAAATAGTTTATACTTTTCACAATGCGTATCAAAACTTTATTATTACTCAAAAGTAGAATCACGGTGTATCACCCGGTCACGCGTAGGGAGAAAGTAGACTAATCGCTAGGCGAGCATTGCCGAAGATCGGGGCTCGGGATAACCTCCAAAGGAATCCACCAATGTCGGTGACCATATGCTTGTCCTTTCGCATTCTCTCCACGCCACTGGTTTGGTTCACACACGAATCAGTAGGACTTTAGGTGAAGAAATGGGGCTTGGGTTTAGGCGAGGTAAACAAAGATAAACAGGAAGGCTATGCACCTAACCCAACTGAGCTATCAAAGAAATAATCCATCAGCTAACCAAAATAAATGCGGGTACACAACACCTTCAAACTTAACTTTTAACATATGGGTGTGTGCACCGCCTACTCCAAAAATAAGCACATCTCAAATAGGATTTTCAATTTTACTTTTCCTTTTCACTTTTTTTTCTTTTTCTGTTTCTTTACAAATATTTTTCTTTTTCTTTTTCTTCATTTTATTTTCACAATTCAGCAAATATAACATTGGAGCACATCCACATAATCACAAGTAAAATCACCACATCACATCCCAACATTAAAATGTAAACACTAAAGCTGAACTTGGGACTGCGACTAGGATTGGCTTTGCGGCTTTGGTGAAATCATGGTGGAGCTGAATCAAAAGGAGGGGTAGGCACAACTGGGCTAGTGAGGATAAGACGTTAGGAATGGTACAAAGCTCAACCGGGCCAAAATGATGGACTACATCACACTCATGCATGACTAACCTATACCCATGCTTCAAGAATAGCTTGGGGCAAGTTCTTAGCCAACGAGAAAGACTATCCCTCCTCCCGACTCGAGCAATACAAAACTAACGACCGTCTAGACACATCCCTAAGCTACTGTCGGATTCACACCGGATTCACCAACTTTTGAGTCGAAAAAAAAGTATTTACGCAATTAGAAAAATATAAAACTAAAAGCATATAGAAAAAATAAATCTACTCGAATTTCTACACGAGACGAGAGTAGTTGACTAGAAACACAACAAGGCCAACATTTTACTCCTGTCTCACAATCCTAAGCCAGCACCATAATTTTCCCAAATCTAACGAATAAATGAGTTTAACTCGCGGCACGCAAAAAGCTAAGCACGCGCTCATGTGGGTGCAGTGGTGTGTGATGCAATGAACTAATCAAAATATAATAATAAAAGCTTCTAGTATGCACATGAGATGTGCACGTGCAATATGTAACCAAATAATGGCTCTCCCCCAGACTTAAGCTAAGCAATACAGTATATGAAATAGAAATTAAAATCAGATAGAAACAAGGGGAGAGGTTACCCAATGCTCAGCTAGTGAGCATACCAGAAGACGTGTGGAAACCTGAAGCAGGTCCGCCATACGAAGAATCAGAACCCCGCCAATGTGATTTGTCATGAATACCTGCAGGGGTGAGCTCCGCAAAAACAAAACAAAAATATACAAACTACAAAGAAATACTAAAACTAAATAGACATGAAAAAGAAAATGCAGAAAATGAAAGATAAGTACTGGGTTACTGTCATACCAGCACGACTTAATAAATTCTAAACAGTTCTAGCTAATGGGCCTATGAAATAAAAAGTGCACAAGTAACTGGTCTAATATCCGTTTCGGTAACGGGTACCGATACGGTGATAGAACAGTTACCCCTCTACCTAAATAGTAATACCTTCCCAACACAGGTAGAGGAAATAGGAAGTAAGAAGAGAAGGAGCGCTGGTCCTCACTCTTCTCACCATAAAGTAAATCCTTGCCTAGCAAGGTATCGTCTACTACAGGGAGAAGGCAGGAGGAGAAAGCAATTAATGGAGCTTTCTCAACAGAGGAGGAATCAACCTCCTCACGAGAGAGGATGCTACCATCGATGACTCGAGCTGAAAGCACCAAGTCCTCCTGAAGGTACTGCAGAGACTCAACCCGCCCAGGCTCAAATAAAGAAGGGGGATCAAGAAATAAAGGAGATGAATAACTAAAAGAATCAGAAATAGGGGGAGTGGTCCCGGTATCACTCCCAGCAGGATCCCGACATAGATCATCGACGGTGTCATATGAGTCATGGCGAGGGGAATCCGCGAGCTCGAGGTCCTCGGTGGTGGTTTGGACCTCCTCATCCATCAAGGAATTGGAAACTTCCTCAACAAAGAGGATCTCCTCATCAACACACCTCGGTGCATCTACATGTTCCACGACGTAATACCGTCCATTAATGAAAATAATATCCTCGTCAAACATGGGCACATCGTCAGGCTCAGAATGACAATCCGGCCGAACATCATCAACCGACTCACTAAAAATATGGATAGATAATTCTTCAAAGAATGCGGAGGAACAACAGCATCAGAGAAAATATGTGCAGGTTCCTCTGGGGGTGAATCAACAAGAGGGGAAGAGTGCATGGGGAGAGACGGTGCCACAATGTCATCACACCGATCAACAGAAAGTCTGATGGGTATATCCGCAGCAGTCCCCTCATAGACAAGGTGGTGCTGCAAACATATCATCAGAATCAGAAGGGGCAGCCGATTGAGAGGTGGATGGAATGAATCGGATACCCGGTTCATCATCATCCTCCAACTGGCGCTGAAATTCTGCGCAATCTTTCAACACGTGGTCGGTGCTATGATAACACAAACATCGTTTTCCATTACTCCTCGGTACAGGTGGGACCGGAGAGGAATAAGAAAAAGATGAATGCGTAGAAGAGCAGTTAACATAAGTCCTGGGTTGGGTGTATGAAGTACCATAAGAAGACGGTGCTCCATACATAGAACCACAAGAATTATGCTCCCAATCTTCAGTGGGGCACTCATCACTACCATGCATATAATCCCCACACCATCGGCAACGGATATTCATATAAGAATACATGGTGCAACAAGAAATAATTCACCACAGAAATATTCTAAGCAAAAATTAACTACACACCACAGATAAAAGAATAGGACAACCTGCTACAGAAAAATTAAAACTAGAATAGGAGCAAATAAAAACAAACAAAATTGCTAAAAACTAAAACAAAGAAGAAAGATGAAATATACAAATGGAAAAGGGCTTCTATCTCCTATCTCCCTCTCCAAAAACTCACACGACTGTGTTCCCCGGCAACGGCGTCAAATACTTGATGCTTAAGATCACTGCAGTGAACCGGTCGCACAAGTAATATAAAATGGGGGTTTTCCCAAGTATCGATCTCACAAGGAACACAATAAGGTGGAGTTAATTTTGAGGAGGACTTGAGATTGAAGTCCTTAGGGTCGGCGGTAACGATGGGGGCTTTGATATAGGCGGAAACAGAAAATAAAAGGCTATCAACTACTCTTATGCAACGCCCCTATGTGATGCTTCGCCAGGCGGGATGAAAGACTAATCGGGCCGCTATGCACCGAATCACTAGGTGGATGGGCGAGTAGGCTTGCGGATGAGGTGGTTAGAACGACGGAATGAGGGTCGTGAGCACCTCTTCGCTACGCACGCCACTAGCAATTGCTAGTGCGGCAAGGGCGGATGGATGGTGGATGGACAAATAGGCGCACCTCAAGTAAATATAATGAAAATATACAATCACATAGACATGATTACAAATAAATGTATATTACACTAAGCATAGCTTCATCAAATACAAAGAGTTCAACTAAACTATCAACAACAAGAGAAGAAAAGTGTGCGAAATCGACCGGATCCGAAGCCTTGCTGAGGATTCACGGTTGGAATCATCGGGTTGTCAATCTGCGTCCAAGCTCGGTCCGCAACTGCGTCCGGGGTAGAGAAGGGCTGTCACCACCTTCCAATGTCCCGTCTTCTTCGTGTCACAATCAGGTGGAGGATGGCACAACTTCTCCTAGATTGGTGGAGAAAGCTAGGTCAACTCTTCTTGTAGCTCAAGGATGAAGGAGGAGGCCGAGAGGAAGCTCCGGCTTGGATTTGGCGGTGAAAGCTTGCCCGGAGCACCTCCCTAGGGTGGAAGATGAAGGGGAATGACGGAACCCTTCCTCGGAGATGAAAATGGCGGAGAAAAGTCGAGCGATCTGCCGATTCCTCAGATTAGGGCGAGACCTGCACTATTTATATAAAAGCAGAAATGAACAATGCGCACGATCACAGGCGCACGACCAGTGGTCGTGCGCACTATGTCCTGTGCTCGTGCGCACTGGCATGGAATAACAGGAAGAAGAACTGGGATAATGCGCACGAGAAGTGGCGCACGACCAGTGGTCGTGCGCACTAAGTCCAATGATCGTGCGATTACCCAGACAGGACTCCAGAAAAGAGGAATCAATGCACACGATCAGTGGCGCACGACCGGTGGTCGTGCGCAGTATGTCTAGTGGTCGTGCGCTTACCCCAGGCTGACTCTGGAAAATGTAGAGTAGTGCGCACGATCAGGGGCGCACGACCAGTGGTCGTGCGCATTAAATCCCATGATCGTGCGCAGTATTCCTGTCTCACAACTATCCCGGAACACGCACACGACCCCTGTACCGAAAGGAAAAATCAATCACTAATCTGTGCAGACATTCCAGACAATCACAAAAGGGAGTACAAACTATAAAAATAACAAAATACACAACTACGGGCATAAATGTGCACTTCCTGTGGAAATAAAGATAAGATGAGATATGAATGATAAAGAACTAAAAGTGAAGTGCAAACGCGTGAAAACTAGCCCAGATGAGTCCGAAAATAGGTATAAAACATGGACTCATCAATAATTTGGAGCGAGTAGATCTCGTGAACATTAGAAGAAATCGGGTTCATCACACTTGAATTCTCCTTGAGTACAAGTGATTTGGTATACCCTCATATTAATTATTTCTGGGATTGATTTAGACTTTATTTTGAATCGTTATTTTTGTCCGGATCCTCTCGTATTGGTTTGTGATTTTGCTAGTGAATAATTTTATTTGGAATTGCTAATTGTCCGGATCGGATAGGTCCTTTTCGCTTGAGCGAACATTGGCAAATAGCCATTTTTTAATATTTATATGGGTAGCATCCCTTTGTGTTGTGCATTGCTATATTGGTTTTTGATCGTTAGTATTAATTTAGATAAATATTGCTCGCTGTGTATTAAATTTAGTTATCGAACCTGACAGCATGGTGTTTAAACCGTAGAAACATTGGGCCTGCATCAATTTGGTATCAGAGGGTGGTTCACGTCAATTTCCTAATTTGCACCCTCCCCCTTTTATTATTTGGCTGACACGTACTTGCATGTTTCTATGTAAAAATAATAAAACAAAATTTTTAGTTTTGGTATGCTAATAGCAACCTAAAATTCTAAGTTTTTCACAAAATTCAAAATAAAAAAAATTCTGGAAATTCTCCATCATTTTATTAATAAAAATCAAAAAAATATTTTATTTTTTTTAAGTCATTATTTTTATTAACTCATTATAAATTTTTATTTTTTGATCTGCAAATAGCGGCCTAAACTTTATTATCCTGCAAAAAAATAAAATTTTTTAATAATCTCCATGTTATTTTCTTCCAGAAAATGAAAAATAATATTTTATTACCTAGTTACTAAGCGGGAAAATTCCATTTTTTTTCCTAGAGTTTAGTGGGTCAGGTTCATATTTAATTGCATGTGCACCAGATTCGAGTAGAATTTTCTATCCCGTCACCACTAGAAATTGGCCTATGACATGTATGCTAGAAGACAGGCACCCACTTATGATGGTTATGACTATTTGCATGCTAAAGTCGTGGATAAACATACCCCAGCCGTGCCTTCATACCATAGGAATACCAATCGTCCCTACGCTTATCCTCCCACTAGAAGTGAGGCACCTACTAATGATGGTTTAGGGTGTCCCCAAGTTTTCCTATACTTGGTCAAGTAAATAGAGTGCTACTTTGAGTGGTTCAAATCTACTGATGTAGATAAGGTGCGAGTGACGAGAATTAAAGTTGTTAGGTAGAGCTAAGATATCTTCTTTGAATGAGGAACGACATCTGAGAGCCGAGAATGGTAAATTACTTATTAGTTGGGCAGACATGAAGGCCATACTGACAGAACAGTACATCCCTACATACCATCGAATGCAGATGTTAGATGATTTGACTAACCTTAAACAGGGAATAAATCAGTTTCTGAGTATATGAGTCTTCTTAAGTATATGATGGTTAGGTGTAGTGTGAACGTGGAGCCCGAGCTCACCCTCTCTAGGTTTCGTAAGGGGTTAAACCCCTATATCCAGGGTAAATTACTGCATTATGGTCACACTGACCTAAACACCACTTTTAATACTGCATTGGATATTGAGAAGCACAATGTTCATAAGAATAAGATTCGCTCGTTTCAGAATGGAGAGTCCGTCTTAGGACCACCATCCACTTTTAGGAAAACCATTCCAAATAGGTCTTATGTCTTGGACTACAAAAATGTTACTGTGATGAGTACGATTATGATAGGCTTTTTACTATCATAATTGTAATCATATCTACCATTTCCTGCCCCTTTTGGTGTTGATTTCATGATAATATCAAAGAAATTGTCGTATCATAGATAGAAGAGCATATTTAGAAGTCCTTGTCAGTTCTTGTTTTAAACCATTTACTGAGTCTATTATTTTTCTATTGCAGGTAATGCCAACCAATGACCTAAAAGTTTCGGAGCAAACAGAGGAGTTCACGGAGTCTACATGGCTGATGACAGGACAGAAATTTGGTGCACACGGCCAGACACACGGCCGTGTGCCTACCCGTGTCCTATGCACCTGGAGCTGAAGAATTTGGGCGCAGACAGAGGAGCCTCACACGGGTATGGCACACGCCCGTGTGCATACCCGTGTCAGCTTTGCACACGGCTGCCGACCAACCTGTGTCTGGGGAACACGGCCGCACACACGGCCGTGTCTATACCCGTGTCATCTGACACGGCCCACTACCAGACACGCCTTTTTGTGGGGAACCGCCCAGGAACCGCCTAGGAACCGTCCACACGGCCTGGCACACGGCCGTGTGCGACCCCGTGTCCGACCTGTTTGCAAGGGAACTATAAATTTCCTGTAGAAAAATTTGTTTAGGACTTTTGGATCATTTCTGCATTGGAGAACTGCTGGAGGCCGAAGAGGAGCATCCAAGACAAGGAGGATTGAAGGGTATTTCTTATGTAATTTTTATTTAATCATTAACCCTTTGAATCCTTCCTTCCTCTTGATGATCCATCTTCAATTTATGTTTTAATTTGCATGAATTTTGCTTTGAACATTCTAGTAATCATGTATCACCTTGTTTATGTTATATTTGTAGTATTTTATTTGTGTTTAGGTAATCAAACAAAGAGTTTAATCATCCCTTTGAATTACTTATTTGTTGTACACAATTTGCAATTGGCTAGATTGAGAAATTGGTTATTTGCAATGAATTTAGTATGTTCATATTGTGATGATAATTCACTTTGTATTTCAAACTCTATGATCGAGAGATATTCTGTTTGGAAAATTAGAACACGGATAAAAGAATTCATGTTAATTTAGCGATAATATTCATGAATTTATGTAGTAATAAAGGTATTCTGTTTAATGCGAACTTGAGTGTTGTGAATTGTTCGAGAGAAAATTTACTATCTTAGGTTTAGATTTGGAATTGCTCGAGAGAGAATTTTGATGAAAAATTAACCTTTATATTGCACAAATGTAACACTCTTTTCATGTCATGATTGCTTAGAATTGAATTGATAAATGGATTTGTTCATGTAATTATTTAAAAGGCTTCATGTTGTTATCATTTTTATTTCTCCAACACTGAATCATCCAATTGGTCATAGTTAGATTAATGTAGTTTAAATATCACTTTTGTTTAGAGGTATGAAAATAAAGGGAGGGTGAGTACGAATAGTTGAAACGACCCTGTGGAATACGACACGAGATGTAGATTTCTCATATATTACGATTGATAGGTGCGCTTGCCTGAATGCTAATTCAATCTAGTTAAGTCCATCTACATAATTGTATTAGAATGTAGAATGAAATCACATTGAATTATTACTTGTTAGCAAGAAAAATCATCAAGTTTTTGGCGCCGTTGCCGGGGATCGTTTTCAATATTTTGAAATCCTAATCTTTATTGATCTACCAATTTTTATTTATATAGTTGTAAATTAGAATTTGAATAATTATATTGCGTAATATTTTTTTTGTAGTCTGTTAGTCTATGACCAGGGGCAAAAATTCTGGGCTAGCACCATTTCATCCTGACCCAGAACGAATTCTCCATAACACTAACTTAAGGGACGTGGGAATTAATACCACAGATATTTCAAACGGACTATCAGAAGAGGAGACAGTAAACCAAGGAGAGAATCATCTTGAAAACTTAGATACCATGGCCAACCAAAATGAGCAAACCATGTCTGACTTTGCTAGACCTAATCTCCAAGGAACTGGGTCGAGCATCGTTAGACCACCGATAGCTACCAATAATTTTGAATTGAAGCCTAGTGTGATACAGATGGTTCAACAGTATGTCCAGTATGATGTCTTGCAAGATGAGGATCCTAACACCCACTTGGCCGGATTCTTAGAGATATGTGACACATTTAAGATCAATGGTGTTTCCAACGACGCCATTCGATTGAGATTGTTTCCATTTTCTTTAAGGCATAAGGCGAAGCAGTGGTTGAATTCCTTACCTAGAGGGTCGATCACTACTTGGGACATGATGGTTGAGAAGTTTTTGATGAAGTACTTTCCACCTGCGAAGACTGCGAAGTTAAGGAATGACATCTCTACATACATTCAATTTGAGTCTGAATCGTTGTACGACACATGGGAACGATTCAAGGAGTTGTTAAGGAGATGTCCCCACCATGCTCTACCTTCATGGCTTCAGATTCAGACCTTCTATAATGGTCTAAATCCAGCCACCAAACAAATGATTGATGCGGCTAGTGGAGGAACTTTGAACAACAAGACACCTGAAGCGGCTCAGCAGTTGATAGAGGACATGGCAATGAACAATTACCAATGGACTACCGTAAGACATAAGCCTAGCAAGCCCGCAGGAATTTATGAAGTAGATGCCGTCACCGCCTTAGCAATTCAAGTGGAGAAACTTCACCAAAAGATGGACAACCTTGCCTTAGCATCACCTTCCATGGCACCTCAACAATGGGACCCTTCATGCATTGGAATGCCTAGTTGTGAACTGCAAGTTCAAGAGCATGTTGACTATATGGGTAACAATATTAGGCCACCTTTCAATCAAGCCAACAACCCATATAGTTCTACATATAATCCTGGATGGCGAAACCACCCCAATTTCTCTTGGGGAGGACAAGGAAATCAAGGGAAGCAGCCCATGTTTGGACAACAACCACAGTTGGAACCAAGGAAGCCTACATTGGAAGATGTGCTTACCAAATTTATGCAAACTACCGATGTAGCCTTCCGAAATCAAGAGGGTTCAATTCGGAACTTGGAAAATCAGATTGGTCAGCTTGCAAGGATGGTTTCTGAAAGGCAGCAAGGAACACTTCCAGGGAATACAGAGATAAATCCAAGAGAGCATGCAAAAGCCGTTCAATTGAGGAGCGGAAAGGAGTTACAAGACCCAAGGCCTGTAAAAGAAGCACCCAAAATGGAGTCTAGCGGCGAAGGACCAAGCGACATGAATGTACAACCGATGGAGTACCAACCAGCATTACCATACCCAGCAAAGCATAGCAAGGAGCGCATGGATGCGCAGTATGGTAAATTTTTATCTATGTTTAAGCAATTACATGTTAATTTACCTTTTTCTGAAATTATTCAAATGCCTAAATATGCAAAATTTCTTAAGGACTTGATTTCTAATAAAAAGAAAATAGAAGAATTATCATTAGTAACATTAAGTGAAGAATGTTCTGCTATTTTGCAAAATAAATTGCCACAAAAACTTAAGGATCCCGGTTCATTTTCAATTCCATGCTTAATCGGTGATTTACAAGTAAATAAGGCTTTAGCAGATCTAGGAGCAAGTATAAATTTAATGCCTTATAATTTATATCTGAAACTAGGCTTAGGAGAACTTAGCCCAACAAGAATGAGTATTCAATTAGCAGATCGATCGGTTAAGTATCCTAGAGGAATAGTGGAAGATGTATTAGTTAAGGTAGATAAATTTATATTTCCTGCTGATTTTGTTATTTTAGATATGGATGAAAATATCGAAGTACCACTCATACTAGGTCGTCCATTTCTAGCTACATCTAGAGCACTTATTGATGTTTTTGATGGTAAATTAGTGTTGCGAGTAGGAGAAGATGAAGTCACTTTTCAAATTGGCAAAACTATGAAACAATCTTTAGATAATGATGATTATTGCTATTTTTCTCATGGTATTGATGATTTTATGCCTTCTGTAAATTCTAATTTTTATTATAAAGATCCTTTAGAAATTTGCATAACGAACAATTATCTAGAAGATGATAAAAATGATGACATTATTGAACATTTATTATTTCTAGAAAATTGTGTTGCTATGAATAGGACAACGGAATATAGTTTAATTACTGAAGGAGATCATGAAATTCTTAAGAATAATACTAAGAATCCACCAATAGTAGAATTAAAAAAATTACCGGATCATCTTGAGTATGCATTCTTAGGAACAAATTCTTCATACCCAGTTATCATATCTTCAAATCTTTCCAAACTTGAAAAAGAAAAATTGATAACCGTATTGAAGAAATGTAAAGGTGCAATAGCGTGGCAAATATCTGATATAAAGGGTATTAATCCTAGTTTTTGCACTCATAAAATTCTTTTGGAAGAAAACTATAAGTCGTCTATTCAACCGCAACGTAGGCTAAATCCTAATATGAAAGAGGTAGTTAAGGCTGAAATTGTGAAGTTATTAGATGCTGGTATTATATATCCTATTTCGGATAGTTCATGGGTTAGTCCTGTCCAAGTAGTTCCTAAGAAGGGTGGCCTGACTGTAGTGGCAAATGATAAAAATGAATTAATTCCAACGCGAACAGTAACAGGTTGGCGTGTCTGTATAGACTATAGGAAATTAAACGATGCCACTAGGAAAGACCATTTCCCTCTTCCTTTCATCGACCAGATATTAGAACGCTTATCAGGACACTCTTATTATTGTTTTCTAGATGGACTTTCTGGATACTTTCAAATTCCTATAGCACCAGAAGACCAAGAGAAAACAACATTTACTTGCCCATTTGGTACCTTTGCCTATAGACGTATGCCTTTCGGGTTATGTAATGCGCCCACCACATTTCAAAGGTGCATGCTAGCCATCTTTAACGAGTATGTTGAAGATATCATGGAAGTGTTCATGGATGATTTTTCGGTTTTTGGCGACTCTTTTGAGTTGTGTTTGAATAATTTAGAGAAAGTCCTTAGGAGGTGTGAGGAGACGAACCTAGCACTTAGTTGGGAGAAGTGCCATTTCATGGTACAAGAAGGGTTAGTACTTGGCCATAAAATTTCAAGACAAGGAATTCAAGTAGATAGATCAAAAATAGAGACCATAGAAAAATTGCCACCACCAACCTCCGTAAAGGCAGTGAGAAGTTTCTTAGGACACGCGGGATTTTACCGCCGTTTTATTAAAGATTTCTCTAAAATAGCTAAACCACTTACAAGGCTTTTAGAAAAAGACACACCTTTTATTTTTGAACAAGAGTGTCTACATGCCTTTGAGTTCTTAAAAGAAAAATTAATTAATTCTCCTATTATGATCGCACCTGACTTTAGTCAACCATTTGAGATCATGTGTGACGCTAGTAGTTTTGCGGTAGGGGCTGTTTTAGGACAATGCCGAAACAAACATTTTCACCCAATATATTATGCTAGTAAAACACTTAATAATGCACAGGAGAATTATACAACTACTGAAAAAGAACTCTTAGCAGTGGTATTTGCCTTTGATAAATTTAGATCATATTTAACATTGTCCAAAGTGGTAGTTTATACGGATCACTCTGCACTTAGATATTTGCTAGCCAAAGCGGAAGCAAAGCCTCGTTTAATCCGATGCGTTCTTCTTCTACAAGAATTTGATCTAGAAATTAGGGATAAACGAGGAGCGAAAAACTTAGCGGCAGATCATCTTTCACGTTTAGAAAACCCACTACGATCAATGTTAGATGAGTCTGAAATTTCTGATACATTTCCTGAGGAATCATTATTTGCCGTATCTACCAATATACATCTAGATTATCCATGATTTGCAGATTATGCAAACTATCTTGTGGCTAAGGTCCTTCCAAAAGACTTTTCATATCAGCAGAAAAAGAAATTTTTCTCTGACTTGAAATATTACTTTTGGGAGGACCCTTTTCTTTTTTGGATATGTGCAAATTCTGTTATAAGAAGGTGTGTATCAGCGGAGGAAGGTTGGAAGATTTTGGAGCAGTGTCATTCAGGTCCTGCTGGTGGTCACTATGGAGCGAATCGCTCCGCTAAAAAGGTTCTTGATTCCGGGTTTTATTGGCCCCTTCTATTCAGGGATGCCCAAAGGTATGTGCTTTCATGTGATTCTTGCCAAAAAGCAGGTAATATTTCTAAATTACATGAAATGCCTCAAAAATTTATCCTTGAATGTGAAGTATTCGATGTGTGGGGTATAGATTTTATGGGACCATTCCCAGTTTCTTTTGGGAATAAATATATTTTGGTAGCTGTAGATTATGTATCAAGGTGGGTTGAAGCGCAAGCTTTGCCTACTAATGATAGTAGGGTTGTAATTAGATTTTTGAAATCCTTATTCGCACGATTTGGCACACCACGTGCACTTATTAGCGATAGGGGTTCACATTTTTGTAATCTACAACTAGACAAAGTATTAGAAAAATATGGAGTTACACATAGGATAGCCACTACGTATCATCCTCAAACTAGTGGACAAGTTGAAGTTTCCAATATAGAGCTTAAGAGAATCTTAGAAAAATCTATAGAAGGGAATAGGAAGCAGTGGTCTAGGAAACTTAACGACTGTTTATGGGCTTATAGGACCGCCTACAAAACACCTATAGGGACCACCCCCTTTAGATTAGTCTACGGTAAATCTTGTCACCTACCTATAGAATTAGAACACAAATCATATTGGGCAATACGCTCCTTAAATTTTGACGCTAGTTCTATAGGAGAGAAGCGTAAACTTCAACTTATCGAATTAGATGAGTGGAGAACTATGGCCTATCAGAACTCCCGGATTTATAAGGAGAAAACCAAACTATTTCATGACCGTCACCTTCGTAAACCCAAGGTCTTCCAAAAAGGTGACCAAGTCCTCCTTTATAACTCCAGATTACGATTATTCCCAGGGAAATTAAGGTCTAAGTGGTCCGGACCCTTTAAAGTTAAAGAAGTCTTTCCCTACGGTACCGTCGAGTTAACTCACCCCGAGAAGGGAGATTTTAAGGTTAATGGTCACCGACTTAAACCCTATTATGGTGAAATCCCTATGGACTTCGCTCGTCTAGAGACTTGCCTCCGTCTAGATTAGTTTTATATTAACTTTAGTAGGTGTTTTTAGGTATTATTGTTTTAGTATAAATTTAATTAGATGCATTGAAAAAAAAAGAGAAGAAGAAAAGAATTTTTTTTTTATGAAAAAATTTTTCCACCAAAATTTTTATGAGAAAAAAATATTTTCTGGAGAGGCACACGGCTAACCACACGGCCGTGTGGGTTGCCGTGTACCTGACACAGGCTCAGGCCCAGCCGTGTGGAATTAATTCGGCATAAGGGCATTTTCATCCCGAGCACAACACGGGTCCGCACCAACCCGCGTGCAGCGCCGTGTGCATCGGTCTCGACGATCGTCGAGACCGATGTGTCGAGACATCGAACACGGGCGTGTCTGATTACACACGCCCGTGTCTCCTACCTACCCGTGTTTGCGTACCGTGCCAGCTGCGACACGGGGCGACACACGGCCGTGTTGTCGCCCGTGTCTACCTGATGCACTGACCCCAGCCGATGTGACCACACGGACCGAGGCAGGCCCGTGTTCCACGAGGCATTGGATCCCCTAACACGGGTGCACACACGCCCGTGTGCGCACCCGTGTTCCATTACTTTACACGGACCGACGCACCCCGTGTTCCACGAGGCTAAAGATTCCCTAACACGGGCTCGCACACGGGCGTGTGCGAACCCGTGTTCAGCATATATAAATAGGGGCCGTGTGGTTTTCTTCCTTGCTCACTCCAAACACTCTCCCAGCATCATTCAACCCGTGGCCTGAACTCAAGGGCTCCATTTTCTCCAATTCTCGCCCCCCTTCACTCGTATTCTCCCCATCTACGTCATGTCTTCCGGAAGAAGTGGAGGTCGCCGTCGCCGACCGGAATTACAAGTCTCCACGGAGAGGCGGGATGCTGCTACCCCGCTAATTTTCACTGATGCATCGCACACCGCCCGCTACAATCGCTTGCAATCCAAAAAATTTCAAGACATACGCATGATTGATTGGAGCGTACTTGAGGAGATAAACCTAGCAGGAGATGTCAGGGGGCTGATTTCTGTAACAGGGTGGAATCAATTTTTTGCCATAGAAGAATTAGGCTTTAGGGAACTCACCTTAGAGTTCCTGTCATCATTTTATTCCAGTTTTAGGCCAAATTTCATCGACGCACCGCACGCGCCCGAGGGGATAGTTTCATTTCGAGTGGGTGGCACATTTTATACACTCACCATGCTCCAATTCACCCAATATATAGGGGTGTATGATGAGTCGTTCCTTTTCAGTGCTGCCTACCCCGAACTCCACTACGATCTCCCCAACCGCGATATGGCCAGTGGTATATGGCGCCAGATTTCTTTTGACACTGGCGCCTACGAGGCCAAGAGATCTAAGGCATCCAAATTGATTTCCCCCGCCCTCCATTACATCCACCATCTACTCAGCCACACGTTGAGCGGTCGGGGCGAAAGCTCCGGAGTTGTTAGTAGGTAGGATCTGTTATACCTCTACAGCATGACATCACGATATCCTCTACATCTCGGTTATCTTCTAGCCCAGTTTATTCTTCATCAGGCTGACAACCCTCATATAGGGTCTATTTGCGTAGCACCCTATATTACTCGCCTCGTGAAGAATATGGGCATCTTTTTAGCCCTCCCCCAGATGACAGTGGTCGCAAAGACCGTGCCTATCACGATGGCTAGTCTTCGCGCCCTCCGCCTCGTCACCGCCCGTCAGGGCCGGGGAGGGGTCATATACTCTATTGCTCGACGTGGACCGCATGTACAGGCCGACAGTGATGATGAGATAGACCCTGACCTCGACGAGCCGTTGGTGCCTCCACCCCGTTCCACCTACGCTCATGGCGAGTCATCTACTGCACCTCCTCCACCTCAGTCACGATACTCGCGCGAGTTCCGACAGTTTTTCGACACCGAGCTCTCGCCACGCTTTCAGGAAATTAAGGAGGACAATCAGGAAATTAAGGATCTCCTCACACAGATTAGAGACCACCTTGGGATCGCCCCTCGCCAGCCGCCAACTCCAGCACCGCCTTCCTTCCCGGATGATTCGACAGGCCACCATGAGTACTTCTGATATGTATCGTTGTAGTGCTATCTATCTTCATGTATCGTATCTTGTAAAATTTTTTATATCAGTGTATTCTGTTCTGTCGACTATTATATATCAGTGCATTATATTACAGCTCCTGTTTCTGTACTGTGCTCTTCTACTTATCATGATAGCAGTTTTTTTTTATCATCATGAAATTACTCTATGTTCGCTTTTTAATTTGCACTGAGGACACTGCAAAATTTAAGTCTGGGGGTAGAATGATTATTCATGTGGTTACAATTGATCCTAATCTGCTTATCATAATACTCAAGTTGTTATACCTCCCCCCACAAATTTTGTTGATCTTTTAAGCTCTCATTATTCATTCATGTGGGATTATAAATATTTAATTTACCTTCGCACACTGATTAAAATGAATTGATGTAGACTCATAGAGTATTCAACTTTGTTGATTTCGTAATTAAGCATAGAAATTTTTTTTAGCTTAATTTTCTCTATATAATTTAATTTTAAGATTACTCCTCTATATTAGTAACTATCCAACACTCTATTTTAGAAAATATATTTATCTATAATAAAGTGAGTCGATGAGTGTAACATTTTTATAATTTGGTATTAGGATTTTAAAATTAAAAATTACTCCCTATTGATGTCTAGGACTCACCCTCTAGCATTCCTCAAAACATTACATAAGTTAATTAGTAAGGGCGGAAATGACTTAGGCCTCCTATTGGATAGCTTGAGCCTTGTTATCCCAACACCTTTAACATGATACCCTTGCACACCCCATTTGAACCTAATCCCCATCCTTTTGATGCTCTACTATTAAAATTCACCAAGGCCAAATCCCCACCTATTAGCACACCTATCATTGATGCCTGCTTGGAATGATTTGTTCATTGTGATATGTGGCCTGAGTGCGTGTATCCTTGCACCAACTTGGAATGATCCCTACTTTGAACCCAAAAAAAAAAGACATAGTGATATGTGGCCTGAGTGCGTGTATACTTGCACCCACTTGGAATGATCCCTACTGTGGTCCCTTGGTTAAAAAAAAATGTATATAAAAAATAGAGTGCCCTTCAAAATGTGGGAAATATACAAATTGCAAAGTATGGGGGTGTTTACATAAAATTGAAATATGTTAAGGTATTTTCCAACATAAGGCTCAATCAAGATTTAGGTGTGAAAACTTTATCAAAATTATCCTTACCTCACCTTTAATCTTCTATCCTAAGCCAAAAAGGCTACACCAAAATTCAAGTCCTAAGGATCCAACCTTACTAATTCTAAATTATGCTGTGATGAGGGTGTAAAAAGGGTAAGTTCATGAATATCAGTACGAGTACTTATAAGCTTTGAAACACTAATACGTATTTTATAGAGATTGTTATTTTCTCCTCATATTTGTTAAAGATGACTATACTTTTATTTCTAAAAGCGAGTGAGAGATAGTTAAAATGATATATTAGAGGAATGTTAAGATAAATCTATATTTAGAAAAGTCTGCTAAATTATTTCCTATGCAATTACATCATCAAAGTTCTATTAAATTCATAGCAACCAGTGTGCGGAGGCAAAATTATTTAATGGTAACCCAGGTGTTTGAATTAGTTTGCTTAGGGACAAGCAAACATCTAAGTCTGGGGGTATTTGATGAGTACGATTATGATAGGCTTTTTACTATCATAATTGTAATCATATCTACCATTTCCTGCCCCTTTTGGTGTTGATTTCATGATAATATCAAAGAAATTGTCGTATCATAGATAGAAGAGCATATTTAGAAGTCCTTGTCAGTTCTTGTTTTAAACCATTTACTGAGTCTATTATTTTTCTATTGCAGGTAATGCCAACCAATGGACCTAAAAGTTTCGGAGCAAACAGAGGAGTTCACGGAGTCTACATGGCTGATGACAGGACAGAAATTTGGTGCACACGGCCAGACACACGGCCGTGTGCCTACCCGTGTCCTATACACCTGGAGCTGAAGAATTTGGGCGCAGACAGAGGAGCCTCACACGGGTATGGCACACGCCCGTGTGCATACCCGTGTCATCTTTGCACACGGCTGCCGACCAACCCGTGTCTGGGGAACACGGCCGCACATACGGCCGTGTCTATACCCGTGTCATCTGACACGGCCCACTACCAGACACGCCTTTTCGTGGGGAACCGCCTAGGAACCGCCTAGGAACCGTCCACACGGCCTGGCACACGGCCGTGTGCGACCCCGTGTCCGACCTGTTTGCAAGGGAACTATAAATTTCCTGTAGAAAAATTTGTTTAGGACTTTTGGATCATTTCTGCATTGGAGAACTGCTGGAGGCCGAAGAGGAGCATCCAAGACAAGGAGGATTGAAGGGTATTTCTTATGTAATTTTTATTTAATCATTAACCCTTTGAATCCTTCCTTCCTCTTGATGATCCATCTTCAATTTATGTTTTAATTTGCATGAATTTTGCTTTGAACATTCTAGTAATCATGTATCACCTTGTTTATGTTATATTTGTAGTATTTTATTTGTGTTTAGGTAATCAAACAAAGAGTTTAATCATCCCTTTGAATTACTTATTTGTTGTACACAATTTGCAATTGGCTAGATTGAGAAATTGGTTATTTGCAATGAATTTAGTATGTTCATATTGTGATGATAATTCACTTTGTATTTCAAACTCTATGATCGAGAGATATTCTGTTTGGAAAATTAGAACACGGATAAAAGAATTCATGTTAATTTAGCGATAATATTCATGAATTTATGTAGTAATAAAGGTATTCTGTTTAATGCGAACTTGAGTGTTGTGAATTGTTCGAGAGAAAATTTACTATCTTAGGTTTAGATTTGGAATTGCTCGAGAGAGAATTTTGATGAAAAATTAACCTTTATATTGCACAAATGTAACACTCTTTTCATGTCATGATTGCTTAGAATTGAATTGATAAATGGATTTGTTCATGTAATTATTTAAAAGGCTTCATGTTGTTATCATTTTTATTTCTCCAACACTGAATCATCCAATTGGTCATAGTTAGATTAATGTAGTTTAAATATCACTTTTGTTTAGAGGTATGAAAATAAAGGGAGGGTGAGTACGAATAGTTGAAACGACCCTGTGGAATACGACACGAGATGTAGATTTCTCATATATTACGATTGATAGGTGCGCTTGCCTGAATGCTAATTCAATCTAGTTAAGTCCATCTACATAATTGTATTAGAATGTAGAATGAAATCACATTGAATTATTACTTGTTAGCAAGAAAAATCATCATATTGCTAGCTTGTTGCCTCTGTTAGCCTCGACGACTGAGCCTCCTAAGATTGTGATTTAAACTAATGAGGATTCTGTTGTAGATGTTGTATCTCTTGATTCTGAGGATGACCCCATAGTTGAGAGTATTCTGACATATACGTTAGTGCCCGACGATTCTGATGAGTCTGAATTGAAGGAATACCTAGTTATTTAGAAGACGATGTGTGGGATGATTACATTCCGATATGTGAGAGTACTATGTTGCCTATTACGTGCCCTACTATTGTTGTGTTTGATCACCCTACTATTGAGTGCCCTCTCCACGCTACGATCCCCATCATGTTAGAGCCTATGATTACACCTACTGATACTATATCTGAGTTATCTAAGGAGCCACAGAGTGGGGATGTTCCTACTATTATTGTGGATGAGTTACGATCCGAGGGAAGGATAATTTTGGACGATACTGTTGTTGTACACCCGGATGAGAGTTCTTTGATGTCGTCATCGTTGGGTGAATTTTTTACAGATTCATATTTTATCCCGGTTTTGATTCTACCGACCCTTCCCCCTGTTTATTTGCCCACATTAGCTGACCTTTTAGGACGTGGAACTGGTAGACCTAGTATGAGTTTTTGTGTCACGCCCACTTTATTAGCTCCTACTTTGTCGTTGTCTCAGCGTATAGATATTACTATGTTGAGCGCACTAGTATTTGGATTTTTCACCGCACCTCATAGATATGACTATGCATCACTTTTGACAGCTCATTTTTCTGCATGTCTGTCTACAGTTCCGTCCCATACTACGACTGATTTCGATTCTTTGGCAGTTGTGCCTCTAGATGTGGTGTCCCCTATATATAAGTATATACCACACCCGGTTGCACGCAGTTACCCACCTCCTTTTGATGACCCTCATTTCCCCACGTTAGTGACGATATTTGGGTCCCTTGAGTTGTATTGCTTGCGCATGTTTTCAGATCCGGGAGCGTCCAACTCTATTTTTCCCTATGAGTGGTTCCCCTTGGCATATTTTCATGCCAAGCGTGAATATTTAAAATATAAAATTAAAACTGTGAATTCGGAGTACATTAAAATCATCTCTGATTATAAGGCTCTCATGACACCTGACATAACCCCCTTACCCTCCGTGTTTGGGTCTAGCCATGTAGCACATGGATTCTCTCCTCATATATTTTGGATGTTAGTATTTCACCTTAAGTTATGTCACACGCCCTTCCAATCCTTTCCGAGATTGTCTAACACTAGATTTAGTGATTTGGGTTTAGTCTGTGCAATCCACGAGCGGATGCCTTCTGTCTCCATTAATAAATTAATATGTAGGAATGCCGACCCATCCATGATTATGAAGAACGTCGGATTTCATGCTTTTATTTCAGATTTTTATATAATACAGGGTGTCTCACTTTATTTCAAGTTTCCGGACTTTTTACTGTACGTCTCTGTTCCACCTGAGTGGCTTTCTTCGTCGTTCTTCTCTTCCACTACAAGTTCTCTTGGGATGGAGGGTCTTAGTTTGTTATGTCTATTTTCCACGTTGATTCCTTGGTTCTTCAGCTGGATGGTAAGATTCAAGTTAATTTTATTTTGCCTGACACCATTTCGAGTTTTACTATTTCAACACCTGACATGTTCTTAGTGTTATGAGATGTTCATGCTACTACGACATAGATTGAGGGGCTAGATTTGCCCCATGTTGCTGCTGCTTTCGACTGTTCCGCCCTCACGGGCTACTCATCGGTGATGAGTAATTTTGAGCGGGGGAGGATTGATGGCGACGATGCTGGTGCGGTCGTGGATCCCTGTCATAGAGAGTTCGTGGATTGGGACGGTTGTTGCCGCAATCTCGAAAATGGGTGTCTACCACGACGTTTCTTCACCAATGCCGCCGCCGCTACATGTTTTGCTCAACGTATGCCGCCGCCAATAAATAAAATATATAATTATAAATTACATAATTATAATTATATATTTTATCATTTATATTTTAGCAATTTTATTTTTTAAGCAATTTTGTTTTAAGAGTTTATTTCATTTCATGTATTATGATGGGTGCTTATAACCATCATGTGATGTTTTTTTTGATTATGTCATTTCATATGTAAGATGGGTGCATATAACCATCAAGAGTGGTTAAATTTTCATGGGTGGAGATTGAGTGGTGCAGCCTATATACAGGCCATGTCATGAAGGATTTTATGGAGAATGAATGAAAATTGAAACCCTAATCTTGCTTGAAGATTTCCCTCCTCCTCTCCTCTCCTCCTCCTCTCAAAAATTTGTCTATCTTCTTTCTCCCCTATCTTGGTCTCCGACCACCTCCATCCTCCTCTCTATTTTGTTTTCTCTTCCTCCTCGTCCCTCCTCAATATCTCCCTCAACCCTCATCCCTAAAACAACTCTAGACCTCCTCTCAAGTTCGGCCATCCACAACACCACCTTCTCCCTCACCACCATAATAGCCGACCACCCTCACAAACCCCCAAACAAAAAAAACCAAGCAGCCCTCAACCTCCAACCCGACCTTGCTCCCTCTCCCTCCAAACCTCTCGGCCATAACCACCAATTAATGGCTGAGCCAAGACCAAGCCACCACCTTCTCTCTCCCTACCCTCCAACAAATGACCACCCTCTCCAACACTTCAAACCCGAGCAGTCCACTTATTTTCTCCGTCTCCAACAACATAGCCTACCACCTTTTCTCTCTCTTTCCTTATATATATTATCATTCAAGGAGTTTTCCCTCTCCTAGTGTTTGCAAAAGAAGAACAGCTTGCGTCCTCATCATCCGGCACAGATCCGTGGACTTACTTGGAAATAGATCCAACCACCATCATCGTGTGATTCCTCCGCTCCCCTTTGTGGACAGATTTTTCTTGGATTGGGTAACAATTTACTAAAACCTCTTTGTGTGATTTATTCTATAAATTTGTGAGGTATTTGTGAAATTAGAAGGCTAGTATTTTGTCCTGATTTATATTGAAATTGTGCTAATTAAAATCTGAATTTTCAAGCATTATTTTCCCGAATATTCTCATATAATTTGGAGCGGGTAGATCTCATGAACACTAGAAGAAATCAGGTTCATTGATGCGTTGAATGACAAGTGTACCAGTGGCACAAGTAATATAGAATGGGCGAATATGCCCAAGTATCGATCTCTCAAGGAACACAATATGGTGGAGTTAATTTTAAGCACTTGAGATTGAAGTCCTTAGGTTGGCGTTAACAAAGAGGGTTTTGATAGTCGTAGAAAAATAAAGTAAAACACTACAAACTTCCCCTATGTAACGCCGCTATGTGATGCTTCGCCAGACGGGATGGAAGACTACATGGGCCGCTATGCACCGAATCGCTGGGCGGATGGATGAGTAGCCTTGTGGATGAGGTGGTGAGAATGGAGGAATGAGCGTCGAGAGCACCTCTTCGCTACGCACGCCACTAGCAATTACTAGTGCGACACAACCGAATGTGGTGGAGGATGGAAAATAAAGGCGCACCTTGAGCAAATAACATAAATATGAAATCACATAGACATGATAGTATACATTTGTTTATCAAAATAAGTGCAACTTCATCATATACAAGAGATCAACTACACTATCAACAACAAGAGAAGAAAAGTGTGTGAAATCGACCGGATCTGAAGTCTTGCTGAGAATTCACGTTAGGATTCATTGGGTTGTCAATCCGTATCCTAGCTCGATCCTCAACTGTGTCTAGGGTAGAGGAGGCTGTCACTCACTCCCGATGGAGCCATCTTCTTCGTTTCATGAACCGGTGGAGGATGACACAAACTTCTCTTAGCTTGATGGAGAAAGCTACTTTAAAACTCTTCTTGAAGCTCAAGGATGAAGGAGGAGGCCGAGAGGAAGCTCCGACTTGGATTTGGCGGTGAAAGCTTGCCCGGAGAACCTCCCTATGGTGGAAGTGAAGGGAAATGATAGAACCCTTCCTTGGAGGCGAACACGGCGAAAACAATGCACGGATCCCAATTTAGGGTGGTACCTACAAATTTATAGACAGCAGAAATAATATTGTGCAAGATCACTGGGGCACGACCAGTGGTCGTGCGCACTATGTCCAGTGATCATGCGAATGCCCAGACAGCACTCCAGGAAAACTGGAACCAATGCACACGATCAGTGGTGCACGATCAGTGGTCATGTGCACTATGTACAGTGGTCGTGCGTTTGCCCCGACAGAACATGGAAATACGAAGAATAGCGTGCACAATCAGAGGTGCATGACCAGTGGTCGTGCACAATAGATCAGATGATCGTGCGCAGTATTCCTATTTCCAAACAATCCCAGAACATGCACACGACCCATGTACCAATATGAAAACAAATCACTGATATTTGCAGACATTCCAGGCAATCACAATAAGGAGTACAATCAATAAAAGTAACAAAAATACAAAACCACCAGCATAAATGTGCACTTACTATGAAAATAAAGATAAGATGAATATATACGATAACGAACTAAAAGTGAAGTGCAAGTGAAAGAAAACTAGCCCAGATGAGTCCAAAAATCACTATATAAATAGGACTCATCACACCCCCAGACTTACCTGTTTTGCGTCCCGAGCAAAAAAAATCTAAGTAGATAGGGAAAATAAACTAGCTAACAAGGAAATTATGATATAGAGTACCATTCGAAGTCGCATGCTCCCGGACGTAAAAATATAATAGAGAAAATTTCTAAGTATGCAAAATAGTTAATACCTTTCACAAAGTGTATCAAAATTTTATTAGTACTAAAAAATGGAATCACGGTGAATCTTCCTATCACGCATAGGAAGAAAGTAGGCAGGCAACTGAGGTGAGCTTTGCCAAAGTCCGGGACTCAAGATCACCTCCAAAGGGATCCACCAATGTCAGGGACCATACGCTTGCCCGTTCACACTCTCTCCACGGTCCTAGTTCGACTCAAGCGTGAATCTGTGGGACTTTAGGAGAATCATTGGGTTTGGCTTTCGGTGAGGTAAATAAAGATAAATAACAGGGCTACACACCCAACCCAAATGACCTTGCATAAAAAAAAGAATCCAACACTACCCACAATACATGTAGGTACACCACACCCCCAAACTTAATTTTTAAAATATGGGTGTGTGCACCGGCTACTCCAAATATAATCTCATCTCAAATGGAATTTTCAATTATACTTTCTCTTTTCACTTTTTTTTTACAATTCATTTTTATACATTTTTTTCAAATCATTTTTTTAGAAACATCAGCAAATATAAACTTTGAAGCACATCCATATATTCACAAGGAATATCACCACATCAACACCCCAAAATTTAAATGTAAAACTCTAAAGCTCCACTTGGGTATTCGACTAGGATCAGCAATGAGGCTTTGGTGAAATAATGGTGGAGTTGAATCAAAAGAAGGGGTAGGCACAATGAGGCTAGCGAATATAAGATGTTAGGAATGGTACAAAGCTCAACCGGGCCAAAATAATGGCCTACATCATGCTCACGCTAGAGTAACCATGCACCAATGCTTCAAGAGTAGCATGGGGCAAGTTCTTAGCCACCGAGAAAGATGATCCTTCCTCCCGACTCGAGCAAAACGAGTCTAGTGACGGCTACACACATCCCAACACTACCGTTCGATTCACACCGGATTCAACAATTTTTGAGTAGTACAAAAAGTCTTTACGCGAATAGAAAAATATAAAACTATAAGCATACAGAAAAATTAAATCTACTCCAATTCTACACGAGACGAGAGCACTTGACTAGGAGCACTACAGGAGTCAACATTTTACTTCATCTCCCAATCCTATGTTATCACAATAATTTTCCCAAATCATATGAAAAAAATGAATTTAACTCGCAGCACGCTAACAGCTAAGCACGCGCTTATGTGGGTGCAGTGTTGTGAGATGCAATGAACTAATAAAAATAAAACAATAAAAGTTTCTAGTATGCAAATGAAATGTGCACGTGTAAAAGGTAACAAATACTTACTCTCCCCCAGACTTAAACTAAGCTACACAACATATGATATAGAAATTTAAATCAAATAGAGAAAAGGGAAGAGGTTACCCAATGCTCAGCCAGTGAGTGTACCAGAAGACGCTTGAAAAACAAAAAAGCAGGTCCTCAAACGAAGAATCACAGTCCCGCCAATACGAATATGTCATGAATACCTGCAGGGGTAAGCTGCGCAAAAAAAACAAAAGAACATAGAAAAAAAACAAAGAAATACTAAAACTAAGATAGGCATGAAAAATAAAAAATGCAGAAAATAGAAGATAACTACTGGGGTTATTGACCTACCAGCACGACTTGTTAAATTCTATACATTTCTAGCTAATGGTCCTATGAAAGGAAAAGTGCACAGGAAACTGTTCTGTTTTCCATTTCGGTAACGGGTATCGATACGGCGATAAAACAATTACCCCTCTACCTAAATAATAATACTTGCCCAAAATAGGTAGAGGAAATAGGAAATAAGAAGAGGAGGAGCGTTGGTCCTCGCTCATCGTATCACAAAATAAATCTTTTCCTAGCAAGGCGTCGTCATCCACAGATCCGCAGGAGGCGATGGCGACGACATGAGCATAAGGCTCATCGTCATCCCAATGTACCCGAGGAGACTCAACCTACATAGCCTTAGATAGAGAAGGGGGATCAAGTAATAAAAGAGAAGAAAAACTAAAATATTTAGTAAATGGGAGAGTGGTCCCGGTCTCACTCCCAGCAGGATCCAAGCATAGATCACTTTCGGTGTCATATGAGTCCTAATGGGGGGAATCAGAAAACTCGAGGTCCGCGGTGGTAAGAGGGACCATCTAGTACAATAAGGAGGTGCAAATCTCCTCATCATAAAGAGGATACTACTCATCCCACCGGGGTGCGTCATAGTGTTCCGAAGATCCACATTATCCATCAGAGATAGTAAAATCCTCATCCCACTTCGGTGCAACCTCAGGCACCTAATCACCAACAAATACAGCCTCATCATCCATAACTAAAATTTGGGATAGCTAATTCGTGCAAAGAAGGCAGAGGAGCAACAACAACAGAGAAAATATGTGTGGGTTCCTTCGGGGGTGAATCCAAAAGAGGAGAAGAATTCATAGGGAGATGCAGCACCACAATGTCATCACACCGATCAGTAGAAAGTATGATGGGTATATCTGCAGCAGTCACCCATAGACAAGGTGGTACAGCGAATATATCATCAAAATCAGAAGGGGCAGCCAATTGAGAGGTGGATTGAACTAATCGGATACCCAGTTCATCATCCTCCTCCAACTGGTGCTGAAATTCTGCGCAATCTTTCAACACATGCACGGTGCTACAACAACACAAACACCATTCTCCATTACTCCTCATTTCTAGTGGGACCGGAGAGAGATAAGAAAAAGGTGAAGGCGTAGAAGAGATGTGACCATAGGACCTGAGTATGGTGTATGAAGTACCATAAGAGGATGGTGCTCCATACACTGAACCGCGAAAATTATGCTCACTATCTTCAGTATGGCACTTAACACTACCATGCCTATAATCCTAACACCATCTGCAAAGGATATTCATATAAGAAAACATGGTGCAACAAAAAAGAATTCACCAACAGAAATATTCAAAGCAAAAATTAACTATACACTAGCAGAAAAAAGAGAAGGAATATCTGCTGCTGAAAAATTAAAACTAGAAAAGGAACAAAAAAAGTAAGCAACAAAGTCTAAAAACTAAAGCAAAGAAGAAAACATGAAATGTACAAATAGAAAAGGGCTTCTATCTCCTATCTCCCTCTCCAAAAACTCATACAAATGTGTTCCTTGACAAGTAATATAAAATTGGCAAATATCCCCAAGTATCGATCTCTTAAGGAACATAATAAGGTGGAGTTAATTTTGAGGAGGACTTGAGATTGAAGTCCTTAGGTCTGCGTTAACAAAGGGGGTTTTGATGGTCACGGAAAAATAAAGTAAAACACTAAAAACTACTCATATGCAATGTCGTTATGCGATGCTTCTCCAGACAGTATGGAAGACTACGCAGGACGCTATGCACCGAATCGCTAGGCAGATGGATGAGTAGGATTGCGGATGATGTGGTGAGAACGGTGGAATAAGGGTCGAGAGCACCCCTTCGCTACGCACTCCACTAGCAATTGCTAGTGCAGCACAACCGGATGTGGTGGAGGATGGAAAATAAAGGCGCACCTCAAGCAAATAACATAAATATGAAATCACATAGACATGATTGTATACATATGTTTATCAAAATAAGAGAAACTTCATCATATACTAGAGATCAACTACACTATCAACAATAAGAGAAGAAATGTGTGTGAAATCGACCGGATTTGAAGTTTTGCTGAGGATTCACAGTACGATTCGCTGGGTTGTAAATCCGCATCCTAGCTTAGTCCTCAACTACTTCCGGGGAAGAGGAGGCTACCACTCACTCCCAATGGACCCATCTTCTTCGTGTCACGAGGCAGTGGAGGATGGCACAAACGTCTCTTAGCTTGATGGAGAAAGCTAGGTTAAAACTCTTCTTAAAGCTCAAGGATGAAGGGGAGGCCGAGAGGAAGCTCCGGCTTGGATTTGGCGGTGAAAGCTTGCCCGGAGCACCTGCCTACGGTGGAAGAAGAAGTGGAATGGCGGAACCCTTCCTCGGAGGTGAAAATGGGGGAAAAATGCGCGGATCCCTGATGGGTAAAAATCGTCTTACGGACTACAATCCGAATAGGCAAGTGTACCTATCGTTTTATAGTATAGTGATAAAAATATATCAAGGTCGTATAAAAACTCGGGGCAGGCAAGCACTATTACTCACAATGACTCTATTATCCTACCGAACGATTGATTGGGATTTGAAAATAAAAATAAACTAAACTTAGTTAAAAGAGAAATAAACTATTGCAAAAGAGTGCTCGATCGACGATTCACATTGAAGTAAAATAACGGAATAATTTAGTTTAACATTCGTAATTTTATAAAGACCGTGACGGATCCGAAAATAAGAAATAATCTCGCTAGACCATTAAATCTTCTAACTTATAGATGTTTCGACTGAAATCTCTTTGCAAATCAAAAGGGCTAAAGTCGCATTATCGAGGTGACCCACAGTATTGGATTTGACTCCAATCCGGAGGATTTACGTCGTCCTATCTCTAGGATTGCGTGCAAATCCTTCCTTCCTTGAGTGATCTTTCACATTCACGAGCCTCTCGGCTACTCGAATATGAGATCGGAATCTATCACCGTATACTAGAAATACGGAGTCGATACGATATTGATCAAGGTCGGATCAAAAATAAAAATACCAATGCAACATAAAATGAAAGATATTATTTTATCGCAAAGATTATCGTGATCGGGCACAAACAAGAAAATTAGCTAAGCATTAGAGAGCGAGTAAACAAAAGAAAAGAAAATTGTCTTTCATTAAACAAGGAACAAAATGGAAAAAAATACTAAACTAATGCTTGGAGAAATGGAAGAACAACAAGGAAATACAAATAATTGAAATGTAAGTTTGCTCTCTAAAATATTCTAACTCTCTACATCAACACTCTACTTTCTACATCCCCCTAAAGCTTGAGGGATGGGGTCCTTTTATAAGAGTGGGAGAATGTTCTAGATGGAGAAAATGAAGAGAGATAGGGGGGGGGGGGGGCGGCCATGCTTGGGAGGAGATGTTCATGCATGATAATAAATGGGAGGGGAGAGAGAGGAGGCTAAATGCATGAATGGGGTTTAATGAGATGGAGAGAGAAAGAGTTACATGCATGCATTTTATTAAAAATAAAAATAGAAAGTAGAAATATAAAAGAGGGGAGATGGATGAGATTTAATTGCGGATGAAAGACGGAGAAGGGGGGTGAATGAGAATAAAAGAGGAGAAAGAAAATAATAAAGGGAGAGTGAGAAGGGAGTGGCCGGTCAATTGATAAGGAAATGCATGCAAAGTGGATACATGCATGCAATAAATGAGAGGGAGAGAGAGTGAGGACATGCATGAATGTGGCCGGCCAATGCAAATGAGTGGGCTGTTGGTGTGGAGTTTGATGTAGGCTGGGGTAGGGTGATTTGGAGAGATGTTGGGCTGCACCATGGAGGGGGGGCGGGCTGCATCAATGTTGAAGTGGGCTGCATGGAGTGAGCTGCATTTGGAGGAGGCTTGGGCTGCACTTGTAGAGGGTCGGATCTTAAAAGGGCTGCACTTTGAGGGCTGGCCGGCTGCATGGTTGAAGTGGCCGGGCTGCTCCAATTATAATCTTCAAAGGGCTGCACTTGTAGAGGGCTGGTGCGGCGATGGCGTTGCGGACATGATTATTGACGGCGCGATGATGGCGACATGAACGGGCACACGAAGGCGAATGTGACGACCTCTTGCAAAGGTGGCGGTGAGCATGGCGGTGATGGCGATGACAACATGCAAAGGTGGCGGCGATGGAGCGGACTTTTGCAGATTGAAATAAAATCACCCGAGGCCTGTCGAATTCCTACAAAATAAAATATAATGTTAGAATCATAATTAGTAATTTTTTAAGATAATTTTGTATAAAAATAAATAAAAGAGAACACGTAAATATCAAAATATAATATAAAATACTATTTAAAATAATAACAGAAATATTAGTCATCAATCCCAAATTTGGGCGGAACCTGCAAATTTATAGACAACAAAAATAATAATGCGCATGATCACTGGCGCACGACTAGTGGTCGTGCGCACTATATCCAGTGATCGTGCGGATGCCCCAGACATCACTCCAGGAAAATGGAATAAATGTACATGATCAGTGGCGCACGACAGGTGGTCGTGCGTACTGTGTCCAGTGGTCGTGCGCAATAGATTCGATGATCGTGTGCAGTATTCCTGTTTCCAAACAATCCTGAAACACGCACATGATAAATGTACAATTAGAAAAACAAATCACTGATATGTACAGACATTTCAGACAATCACAACAAGGAGTACAATCAATAAAAGTAACAAAAATACAAAGCCACATGCTAAATATGCACTTCCTATGAAAATAAAGATAAGATGAAATATATACAATAACGAACTACAATTTAAGTGCAAGTGAAAGAAAACTAGCCCAGATGAGTCCGAAAATCACTATATAAATAGGACTCATCATTCATCACCCTTAAATTCCCCTTGAGTTCAAGAGATTTGGTATACCGTCATATTAATTATTTCTGGGATTGATTTGGACTTTATTTTGAATCGTTATTTTTGTCCGGATCCTCTCATATTGGTTTGTGATTTTGCTAGCGAATAATATTATTTGGAATTGCTAATTGTTCGGATCGGGTAGGTCCTTTTCACTTGAGTGAACATTGGCAAATTGCCATTATTTAATCTTTATAAGGGGTAGCGTCCCATTGCGTTGTGCAATGCTATATTGGTTGGTCATCGTTAGTATTAATTTAGACAAATATTGCTCGCTTCGTATTTATTTAATTATCGAACCTGAGAGTATGGTGTTTAAACCGTAGAAACCTTGGGCCTGCATCAAGAACCACAAATCATTCAACAGATATGAATAAGGTGCCTTGTGAGTTTACATTTAGCAAGAGTAAAAATCAAAATGCAAAATCAAAAAGATTAAGATTGTTTCTTTAAGTCATTTGAAGAAGTAGTAGGTTTAGTGAATATCATCTATCTTTTTGGATTAGAAGCCTGCTGTTGAGTCATCTTCAGACCTTGAGCACCAAGAATTTTTACAGATGCAGCGCTGGGCACAACAGCTTCTGTACGTAAATTCATATATGTATCAACATTGAAAAGCTTTTGTTTTACCTGATACTTGTCCAACACCTTCTTTCTATATGATGACATGGTTGACAATTATAATGTATCTTTTCCTTCTTCTTTGGCATTTCTTACCTGAGATAGTCCTATAAGTTCTTGAAATATGGCCATTCTAAAATTAGGATCCATTTCTGGTTCATATGTTGGAGAAGGAGGTCTCTCTAGACTTGAATCTTCTTTTTGAATATCTTCTGATTTTTATTGCTGACTGCTCTTCTTCTTATATTGATGTTTACTACTTTGAGAGTTGTGTTGCTGCTTGCTGTGACTGTAAGATGGTATGAAAGAATAAGAAGATGAAGTAAACCTTTGTCCTTGAGAAATACTGCCAGCTGATCCAGCTATAGAAGGAGGAGGAGGACCTCTCCTATACTGAGGTGGTGGAGAGTATCTCCTGCTCTTCTTCCTGACTTTCATTTTATTTTTATAGTATCTCATCTAGTTAGGAGTATCTGGAGTGAGGGTGATGTTATGTATAATGTAATAAGGAGTGTCAGCAGTGGGATTTTGTTTTGGAGGTGCTTTGTGTGGAGCTTTCTTCTTAAGTTATCTCTTCTTGGAATTTGAATCTTCAGAGTCATCTGACTCATCATTATCATCATTAGAATCATCAATTGGATTATCATACAAAGCATTTATCTGTTTGAGCATTTAATCAGAAACTATTGGATGAGCCTGTGGTTGTTCAGTTATATGTACTTTTTCAGCCTGGGGCTGTACTTGAACTTCTGATTCTTGAATATCTTGAGCCTGAATACTTGTCGTCTCTGGTTCCATGTCTTCAAACATAACATCATCCAGATCAGACATGGGGGATTCACACCAGCCAAATGACGGAGGAGAAAAAGCCTTTGGCTCTAAAGGAATTATTTGCTCATCAACAACAAAACTTGTCCTTATTAGTTTTAAAGACTGAGAACTTATAGGAGCTGTATAACATAGTATAACTTTAGAGTAATTGTTTTAAACTGGTAAGGTGCTGCTATTGTAAAAAGTATCAAAAGAATGCAGTAAAGAATGAATATCAACTGTGGGATTTATGATGAAATCAATAACAGTAATTATTTCAGGAATTGAAAAATCTATATCTTCTTCTGTTGTACACACTGGAATCTTCTCTGTATCAGTAACTACATCTGCTGCTGGAATTTCTACTATTGCTGCTACTGCTGGAGCCTCTTTTATAACTACTGGAGCTTCTTCATGAAACATCTCCCCCTGCCTGGTTGCAGAGAGTCTTGAAGCCAGGCCCTCTGAAGAAGGGACAGTGGAGATAGAAGCAAGCTGAGCAGAAAGAAGGGAAATGTAAGTAGCAAGAGGGGCAACAGCCTCATTTATGAGTTTCTTCAAAGTAGGAGAAATGAATTTGAGAAGATCAATGGCAATGTCAGAAAAGTTTAGATATAATTATTCAGGAGTAGGTGAGGTATAGGTGGATTGATGTCCAAAGTTTGAACAGATGGAGAAGCCTGAAGGGATGTCTGAAAGTGGAATGTGTGGTAATATTAGTGGAACATATGATGGAGGGATATACTGAACATGTGAGTGATGTGGAGAGTGTGTTGGAGATGAAGATGAATCAAGTGGTACTTGATGAGTAGAAGAGGATGGAATATAATTATGATGTGGTGGAAAAGGTGATTGAGGAGGTGAAGATGGTGTATCCTTAAGAATATGGATTGGTGATTGTGGTTGAGAAGGTGAGGAAGGAGGGATGAAGGTAGATGTTGTGTCTGTAATGACTATGGATGGTGGTTGAATATTTGTTGGAATGTTGGAGGTAATGACATCAGGGAGTATAACATCTTCCTGAAGTGGGGAATGTTATGGAGATGGTTGTTAAAGTGTGGTAACATCATCAAGTGGAGTTGATGAAGGAAATATTGACTGATGTGGATATGGAGGTGGAGGAGAGGGAATATAGTGAGCAGGAGCTTCTTCAGGGGTTGGTGAAGTGGCTATGACAGCCAAGGTGTTCTCTGAAGTTGTCCTGGAAGTGGAAGAGGCCCTGGATGGCTTGGACATTGTCCTCTCCCATCTACCAGAGAGGGCTGACGTAAGCCTCTTGGTGGCATTTATAAAGATGGTCTGGGAGACTAGTTGTTCCGGGCACTTAGCTTGGAGAAAGATTCCCAAAACTCTTTCAAAACTCACATCTTTCTTACTTATCTTCTTCTTAATCAAATCAAATATAATCTCTCCCCAGTTTACTGATTTGTGGTTAACTAAGGCACTCATCACCAAGAATTGGTGCCTAGTTATGTACTCATGGGGTGAATGTTTCCCAAGATGACTTTAAAAACAACATCAGCCAAGAACTTATATTCAGTATATAAGTTCTTCTTCAATAATTTTATAAGGTTTCCCTATGATTGACCCATTACAACTAGCATATCTTCATACTCGGTGCTAGTTAATTCAATCTCATCTTCTCCATTCATAAATCCAAAGATTTCAGTCAGAATGGCTGGAGAAAGAGTGACCTGATGTCCTGAAATTGATCCAGAGATGGTGGTTTGGTCTGGAAAGACTACTGTGAAAACCCATTCATTAATCTCCTGCACTGGTAATTTCATCCTAAGAGTCATAAAATGTCGTAACCGGGGTGTCTCAAACAACTGTAATATATTCTGGAAGATTTGATTAGTGTGGCTGAAAGAGTCGATATCGATGTTGAATCTTGCAACAAACTTCATGCCGGAGAGGGTCGCTGCCGAAATCGTCATGCCTGCAAAAAAAAAGATCAAGTGCACGAGAACTGGAAAGCGCGGGATGGAGTTTGACGAAAACCTTATTATATGTTTTCGGAATATGAAACGGCAAACTCCAACCAGCAAAAAACTAAAAACTTCGAGCTTAGATCCATGAAAAAATCTCGTAAAGGAATAAAATCGTTGATCTAAGTTTGAAGAGGGGGAAAACAGATCGCCGTGCTCCGTTCGACGAGAAATTTTTTGAAACAGAATTCGTCAATCTCCGTTCGAAGAAAAGTTTCTCAAAGAGATTTTGTCGATCTCCGTTCGACTAAAGATCTCTAGAAAAGTTCACAGATCGTCGATCTCCATTCGACGAAAGGTGACCGATTCTTCAAACTCAGACAGAAATTAAATTAAGCCTTCTCAATTGATCATACCTAGCTAATTTAAGAAGAACAGATGTTTCTTTTCATCCAATGGTTTGGTAAATATGTCTGCTCTTTGTAAATCAGTAGAGATAAAGACAAGGTTAATTTTATTTTTGTCCACACAATCTTTAATGAAATGATGTCTAATGCCTATAAGCTTAGTTCTACTATGCAGAACTGGATTTTGTGCAATGAAAATTGCACTGGTATTTCACAAAATATAATTGAATTATTTAAGTTGAGACCAAAATCCAGGAGTTGGTTTTGAATCCACAGTATGTGTGAACAACAACTGCCAGCTGCTATATATTCAGCTTTAGCAGTTGAGGTTGACACAGATGTTTCTTTCTTAAAAAACCAAGACACAAGCCCATCACCAAGAAACCGCATGTTGCTGATGTGCTTTTCCTATTAACTCTACATCCAGCATAGTCACAATCTGAGAATCCAGTTAAGTCAAATTTTGACTTTGTTTGATACCAAAGTCCGAGATTTGGACAACCCTTTATATATCTCAAAATTCTTTTATGTAACATAAGGTGAGATTCTTTAGGGTTCACTTAGAATCTAGCACAAAGACATGTAGCAAACATTATATTGGGCCTACTAGCTGTGAGATAAAATAAGGGCCCAACAATAGCCCTATTTATTTTCTGATCAACTAGCTTGCCCTGTTCATCAGAATCAATCACAGCATTTGAGGGCAGGAGGGTTTCTTGGCTGAGGCATCTGACATCTCAAATCTCTTAATTTTCTCCTTAGCATATTTAGATTGGAGGAGGAAAATGCCATCACAGGATTGCTTCACTTGAAGACCAAGTAAGTAGGAAATCTCACCCATGCTACTCATTTTAATCTTGGAATGCATCAGATCAGAAAATCTTCTTCATTGCTTGGAATCATTAGAGCCAAAAATTATGTCATCTACATAAATTTGTAATATAAAAATTTTATTTTTAGGAAGTCTAGTAAACGAAGTCCTATCTACAATGCCCCTAGTGAACTTATGTTCTAAAAGAAATCTAGCTAGGGTCTCATACCAAGATCTTGGAGCTTGCTCTAGACCATAAAGAGCTTTATGCAATTTAAAAATAAAAGAGGGATGAGTTTGTTGGAACACCATATTACTAATTTGGGTCAGGATCACTATGTCTCTAGGAAACCAATGTTTGACCTCCTGTATAGCTCAAAAGGTCAATTAGAATTGAGTCTAAGGGTTAGAAGTCTAAGTTTGGAAGCTGCCCTCAAGAGCAAGACTTTTTCAGTTTGAGACCAAGTCATATCGTCGAGCTCAGCACGACGATTCGTCGAACTCCGATCGACGATCGTCTAGCTCAACTTCGACAGATCGTCGAACTCCATTCGACGATCGCTGAGCTCAACTTCATCATATCGTCGAACTCCATTCGACGATCGGTGAGCTCAGTTCGACGATCTTGACTCAGCTTTGGATCTCTATCTCTGAGCTCAGTTCGACGATCTTTGAGCTCAGCTCGACGATATTTTGCTGCTGTATTTATCCATATCGCTGAGCTCAGTTCAACGATAGCAGAGCTCAGTTCGACGTTTTCAGATAACTTCAAGGATGTTTCTAGATTCAAATTCAAATCAGTTAAGGAGTTATTCTGCAATTAATTCAGAAGATTTCCTAGCCGTTTTCATTTATTTCTGAACCAAGTTTCAAGGGATTTTTCAAGGAATATTTCTATGGACTTTCCTCCAGAAGACATTTTGCAATTAAGGATGCAATTAATGCAGGCCAACGGCTATTCTTGACAGAGAATGTTTTTCCATTCAGTACTAGAGAATAAAAGAGAAGAATTTTTTTTGAATCTCTAAGACAGATCACAGATACATACACAGACAGACAAAAAGACAGACATCTGTAATCTTCACAACAAGAACAAAATATTCTGTCTCAAAGAATTCTCAAGAACACACATCCAAGGAGATCAAATTTTTCTGAAATCCTCAGATCTCTCTAGTTGTCAAGTGTTCAAGGCCAACATCTTTCAAGACTCCAGACATCCAACATTTCAGCTGTTGCTGAAATCATCTTTTGCTGGAGATCAACTTTTGAAGGCCTATCACCCTACAGCAAAGCTTCTTTTCCTGAAGATTGCAAGGACTCAGGGGGAGCTTTGACACCATCAATCCACATAGTCTTCTCAGCTGATCTGAGAAAGAGAAGACTTCCATCACTCTCTCACCCCCATCTCTGTAAAGGGCTTCTCAAACTCCCTTCAAAAGTTTGAGTTTGGTTTTTGAGCACCTTATCAAAAGCTCATTGGTGGCAAGACACCTGATCAAAAAATCTGCTTTGGTTTTTGAGCACCTTATCAAAAGCTCATTGGCGCCCAGGACACCTGATCAACTCATCCTGCAGTGGATTCCTACCTAGGGTGGTAGAAGAGTGGATGTACCCAAGTTTAGGGGAACCACTATATTTCCTTGTGTTATCTGGTTTTGCTTGTCTTTATTTTTGTTTCTGGCTGTGATTATTCTGTGATTAGCTTATGATTAGTTTAGTTCTGTGATTAGATTTATTACTGCTTCCCTGCTCACTCATATTATAACAATTGTTGTAAAAAGTTTTCAAGCACCACATACTCTATTCACCCCCCCCCCCTCTAGAGTATATCAGATCTAGCTGCACTTTCAATTGGTATCAGAGCCAGGTTGGTTAAACATACCACACCTTGGTGGTTGCACAGGCTAACACCTGAACCCAAAAGATCCCTAGTTAGATCTGTTTTCTTTTGTAGTTTATTATTAGTTTTTGTTTTCACAAATCATGGCCCAAAACAAAGATTATGCTAGCACCAGACCTCCAGTGTGAAATCTATCCAAGTTTGCACTTTGGAAAGAAAGGATCAGACTGTACATGAATTCTATTGACGAAGATATTTTTAACTCTGTTTTGACAGTATGTCCAAGACCTCCAGAGAACTCAAGTACAAATGCTGTTCCACCTCCATCAGGAACAGATGCTGACATCAAGAGATGGAAGGTAGCTGATGCCAAGGCTATGAACATCTTAGCACAGACAATGTCTGATGACATATTTTAAAAGGTGGCTGAATGCAATTCAGCAAAGGAAATTTGGGACAAACTCTCTGAAATAGTCTCAAGCTCAGCTGATGAGAGAAAGGATAGGAGATCCCACCTCATATCTCAATATGAGAATTTCAAGAAGGGACAAACTGAGTCAGTGGGAGATATGTACAACAGGCTCAGTCTAATTGTCAGTGAACTCAGGACATTGGATAAAGAGATCTCACTAACTGAATTCAATGACAAAATTCTAATGTGCTTCCCTAGCACTTGGGATTCAAGAATCTGGCCAATCAAGGATGCTAGAAGTTTGAATGAGATCACCACTGAAGCTCTATTGGGTAAGCTCAAATCTTATGAGCTACTTATCATAAATAGAGAAGAAGAACAGAAGGCTGCCTCACCAGCCATAAGAAAAGAGAAGACCATAGCCTTCAAGGCAACTGAAGATCAGCCTGAAGACAAAGTCACAGGCAATGATGAGCTGCTTAGTGTGTTGGCCAATAGATTTTACAAGATGGCCAGAAGGGACTTTAGAAGGAGATCATACAAGGAGCATGATAAGCCAAGGTATGACAAGTCCATTAATAATAATAAAGACATTGTTTGCTTTGGTTGCAGGAAACCAGGGCACATAGTTCCTGACTGTCCAGAAAACAAAAACAAGGACAGGAAGGACAAGAAAGAAAGAAGAAAGGAGAAGGACTCCAAGAGGAATGGCAATGGCAAACCTTCATCAAGCAAAAACAAAAATACAAGAAAGGGGTTTGTTGCTGAATCCTGGAGTGAGACTGAAGAGGAGTCAGAAGCCTCATCCAGCTCCAGTGATGATGAGGATGATGTAGAAGAGAAAGAGTTCTGCATGATGGCAATCAATGCCTCACAACATAATTCAGAAGAAGAGGAGTCAGAGTCAGACTCAGAGACTCAACCTGAAGAAGATCAGGTAATCAGTTCTTTTGATTTTAACTCAGAGGACTTTAAATCTGAATTTAAAGCATTGTGTTTAGACCTGCTAAAATCTGAGAAAGAAATTATCTCTCTCAGAAATCATTTATCTAAACATAATACTTTAAAATCAGAAAACCTCAAACTCTCTCAGGAGTTGGAGTGATGTAGGGAGCAGATAGCTTCACTGAAAAGTGAGCTGTCTGAGGCCAAGAAGCTTGAAGAATCCCTTAATGGGAGAAGCATCAAGCTGATGGACATCACAAGCACAGTGAACTTCAGATTGAACAGTACACTGGGCTTGGGTGCTTCATCCAGCCAACCCATAGTTCTAACAACTCCAATCAAATTCATTTCTGACAAAGGAAAGGGAGTTGTAGAGGTAGCTAGCAAAAATTCTGATCTGCCCCAGAAAACTAAGTCCCAGCAGAAATCGTCGAACGGAGATCGACGATCGCCAAACGGAGATCGATGATCGCCGAACGCAGATCGACGATCTCAGGCAAAATCATCGAACTCAGCTCGACGATCGCAAGTACCTGAACTCAGCCATAGTCGACCGTCGAACGGAGCTCGACGATCTGACCCAAGATTGTCGAACGCAGCTCCAAGATTGTCGAACAGAGGTCAGAGCTCTGGAAAGTTTTTCAAGGGCAAATCAAAATTCAATCCTAAGGGTCCTTCATCCCAAATCTTTAACCCTTATACTGAATGTATTATACCTCCAAGGAGATATCATCCTGAAGGATATAAGAGTCAACCTGGGATGTCTTTTATTTCAGAATTTAAAGGTTATCAACCTAGGCCCAAGGTAAACTGGGTCAAAAACAAATGAATTGTCTTATGTGCAGGTGAAGACCTATCCAACATCTAACCAGCAATGGTACTTTGATAGTGGGTGCTCTAAGAACATGACAGGGAACAAGGACAACCTCACTTCCTTTAGAGCCAAGCTTGGACCCAAAGTTATCTTTGGTGATTCAAACTTTGGACAGACTAAAGGATATGGTGCAGTCCAGATTGGATCAGTAACATTCAAGAAGGTAGCTTATGTGGAAGGACTGAAGCACAACTTAATAAGCATCAGTCAGCTGTGTGATGAAGGCTACCAGGTGACCTTCAGCAAAGCATTATGCAAAATCAAGTCAGAGGAAAACACAACTGTGTTGACAGGTAAAAGGAAAGGTAACATATATCTAGTAGATTTTCTTTCAATTAATGTAGATATTTGCCTGTTTAATTCTGTCTGTAGACCAAACATCTTATGGCATAAGAGACAAGGACACCTAAACCTTAGAACTATTGCTAGGCTATCCAAGGACAACCTTGTTAGAGGACTACCTTCTGGCCCCTACAAGAAGGAAGGACTCTCCAGGGCTTGTCAATTAGGCAAGCAAACTAAAAATAGCTTTAAGTCACTTAATAAGAGTGATTCACCTAGGATATTGTATCTGTTACACATGGATCTTTTTGGACCCATCACAGTACAAAGCCTAGGAGGGAAATCTTACACTTTAGTAGTTGTAGATGACTTCTCTAGATTCACTTGGGTGTTCTTTTTAAGGAAGAAGTCTGATAACATTAAGTGTTTGACAGAGTTTCTCAAATGTATACAGATTGAGTTCAATACTCACATTGCCCTGATCAGAAGTGATCATGGGACAGAGTTTGATTCTCTTCTTATGCAAGAGTTCTGTCAGAGTGAAGGGATCAGGCATACTTTCTCAGCTCCTAGAACTCCTCAACAAAATGGGGTAGCTGAAAGGAAAAATAGAACCCTTATTGAATCTGCCACTACATTGTTGTCAGATGCTCATCTACCTCTATCCTTTTGGGCAGAGGCAGTGAACACCTCCAACTATGTGCTGAATAGAAGTTTGATACATAAACTAAAGGGAAAGACTCCCTATGAATTACTCAAAGGGAAGAAACCTAAAGTTGATTATTTTAGAGTTTTTGGTTGTATTTGCTACATACATAACAATGACAAGAAATACTTAGCAAAATTTCAAGCTAAAGCTGATGAAGGAGTGTTTCTGGGATACTCTATGATCAGCAAGACTTATAGGGTTTATAATAAATCATCTTTAAAAATTGAGGAATCTGTTCATATATCATTTGATGAATCTAACATGTCTTTCAAGGAGAAGATCCCTTCTACCATAGAACCTTTGCAGGAACATTCTCTAGTTGAAGACTTAAACAAGTTACAGGTTACTCAAAGGGATGAAAGCAGTGAAGATGAAGAAAATGCTCAAAATATTGAAGAACAACTTGAAGAGCCAGTTGTTGTACCACAAGAGGAAACAACAACACAGGTTGGTGAACAATCAACACCCCCTGTTGATTTAGTAACATCAAGAGACCATCCAATTTCCCAAATAATTGGAGACATTTCAGCTGGTGTGCAAACCAGAAATCAGGTCAACCAAAACCTGTTGCACACCTGCTTCCTATCTCAAATTGAACCTCAGTCCATTCAAGATGCAGAGCAAGATCCACACTGGATCATTGCAATGCAAGAGGAGTTGCATCAATTTGAAAGAAACAAAGTGTGGGAACTAGTGCCAAAGCCTAAGGATCACTCCATTGTTGGAACAAAGTGGGTATTCAGAAACAAACTGGATGATCAAGGAGTAATTGTAAGAAACAAGGCAAGGCTAGTTGCTCAGGGATATTCTCAAGAAGAAGGGATAGACTACGACCAGACCTTTGCAACTGTTGCAAGATTGGAAGCCATCAGAATATTTTTAGCTTATGCAGCACATAAAGGCTTCAAGGTATATTAGATGGATGTCAAAAGTGCATTTCTAAATGGAGACATCAAAGAGGAAGTATATGTTAGACAACCTCCAGGTTTTATCTCTCCAACTTATCCTGATTATGTTTTTAGATAGAACAAAGCATTATATGGTCTCAAGTAAGCTCCTAGAGCATGGTATGAGACACTAGCATGCTTTCTCTTGGAAAATGGATTTATAAGGGGTAGAGTAGACCAAACTCTTTTCATTAGAACTCATAAGTCCCATACCCTACTAGTACAGATTTATGTAGACGATATTATTTTTGGTTCTACTGACTCCAAATTATGCAAAAGGTTTTCCAACCTAATGCATTCTAAATTTGAGATCAGTAGCATGGGTGAGCTATCCTTCTTCCTAGGATTGTAAGTCAAGCAACATGCTGAAGGCATCTTTATTTCTCAAACCAAATATGCAAATGAATTGGTTAAGAAATTTGGCATGTCTGAAGCATCTTGTATGAAAGCACCCATGCCTACTAATGCTGTATTGGATGCTGATGAACATGGGAAACCTGTTGATCAGACAACATACAGAGCAATGATTGGATCTTTACTGTACCTTACAGCTAGTATACCAGATATAATGTTTGCTACATCTATATGTGCTAAGTTCCAAGTAAGCCCTAGAGAGTCACACCTAACACTAGTAAAGAGGATTCTCAGGTATGTCAAAAGTTGTCCAAATCTAGGTCTCTGGTATCCAAAAGATTCAGCATTTGATTTAACTGGATTTTCTGATGCTGATTATGCTGGATGCAGAATTGACAGGAAAAGCACCAGTGGAACTTGTCAGTTCCTTGGTGACAGACTTGTCTCCTGGTTTTGTAAGAAACGAAATTCTGTGTCAACTTCAACTGCTAAAGCTGAATATATTGCTGCAGGCAGTTGTTATTCACAAATCTTGTTGATTCAAAACCAACTCCTACACTATGGCTACAACTTAGAGAAGTCTAAAATCTTTTGTGATAACACCAGTGTTATTTCTATAGCTCAAAATCCAGTCCTCCATAGTAGGACAAAACACATAGAGATTAGGCATCATTTCTTAAGGGATAATGTTGAAAAGAATAAAATTGAACTTCAATATATCCCAACTGATTTGCAAAGGGGAGATATTTTCACCAAACCCTTGGATGAAAAGAAACACACCTTCTTCCTAAATCAGTTAGGAATGTTAGATGGAGGAAGTCTAAAATAATATCCAAGATTTTAAAAGTTTAAAAAGTGACCAAGACTAGGCAAACATCTTGATTTTTCTTAGTGTCTAGAGTTTTTCTGGTCTCTGAACTGCGCTCGACGATTTTCCCCCAGATCGTCGAACAGAGTTCGACGATTTCCGAAATCGTCGACCTGAGTTCAGCGTTTCTCAAATAGTATGAACTATCTCTTCCGGTCAACGATCGTCGAACGACGCTCGATGATTTTGTTCTCTGAACGATCGTCGAACAGAGCTCGACGCTCTCCAATATCGTCGAACGGAGATCGACGATGTTGAAGACTCTTCAGATTCCTTTAGAAGCCTCGATCGTCGAACTGAGTTCAACGATCTTTCCTATTCTGCGTCGAACCCTAATATAAAATTCATTTTTCGCCGTCGTTCTCCTTTGCGCTTTCGATTTCTCTGCAAGAACTTTCTTTCCCTCCAAACAGTTCTGCACTTGGTCGTTTTGTTTGTTGAATTTTTGCAGGTACCCATGGCTGTGTCTGTTGCTGTTCTCGCCGCCATGAAGTTTGATGCTGGCTTCGACATCGACATGGAATCCTTCAGCACAACCGACCAGGTTTTTCAGGATATCTTGGAGTTATTCAAAGAGCATAACCTGACTGCAATCATGACCCCAAGGATTAAGCTTGCATCTGATGAGATTAAGGAATGGGTCTACACTGCCCACAATCAAGACAACAACACCATTGTTGGGTCAATATCTGGCACTCAGGTACCCTAAACCCCAGCAATTTTAACAGAGGTTTTTGAGTTAAGAACTGGTGGAGATACTGCTGACTTGTCTGGAGAAGAGTATACTGACCTGCTTGCCAGAATGGGTCATTCTGAGGCTAACCCTAGCAAGCTTTTGAAAAAGAACCTTTCTGTGGAATACAGATTCCTGGCTGATGTAGTTGGGAAAGTGCTACTGGCTAAGCACTCTGCTCATGATACAATCTCAAGGTATCAACTCTGCCTAATGGGATCCCTAGTAGATAGAAAGAATTTGAATTGGGGAGAGGTATTCTTTGACCTCATTAAGAAGAAGATAAACAAAAGTTTTGTGAACTTTGGAAGAATTATAGGGGTGTTTCTGTAGCATAGGTGCCCTACATTGCTGGTCTCCTCTGGAATCCACATCAATGCATCCAAGAGACTGTCTTGTGCCCTGTTTGGTAAATGGGACAGACAAATCATCAAGCCCAGCAGGCCCTCCTCCAGCACTCCTTCAGACACCAGGACTCTCAGAGTCACTTCCCCACAGGTCTCTGCCCCTGCAGATGACCTACCTGCTGATGCCTCTCCTCCTCCTCCTCTAATTCCACCTCTTCCCATACCATCTACCATTCAAACTCCATCCACCATCATCATCTCCAGCCCCTCTCCAACATCTACACCATCTCCAGTCCCTACTCTTCCCCTCACAGAAGACCAATTCCATCCATTATTCTCCTACCCTCAACCAGATGTCACTTCATCACCCTCCATTCCTTCCTTCACCCTCATTGATGATTCCTTTATGGATGATTCACCATCCTCTCCTCCTGAACTACCCTCATCCTCAACTTCCTATCAAGCTCTTATGCAAGACATCATTGACCAACCCACATTCACCCCATCTATCTCCATCCCACTATCCTCCATATCCACTTTACCCACACCTCAGCCATCTCTTCCCCCATTCACCAGCTCTCTACTACCATCACACACAGCTGCTCCTCCATCTTCTACCTCTGCTCCAGTCACCATTGAGCAAGTAGACATTCCAGCCCTTGTTGACAGGTTGTATGAATTGCTAGCCCCCAGACTATCTCTTCTTTTGGAGACCTCCTTGGCTCCATTACTCCTGTCAGTGGCAGCCCTATCTGCCAGTCTCTCCACTCTATTTCGTCAGGCAGCCCCTTCAGCAGTGTGCCTTGATTCAGCCTTGTCTGAATCTAGGCAGGGGGAGATGCCCTATGAAGTGAGCCTGCCTACTGCTGCTGTTGCTGCTGTCTCAGTGAGCCTTCCTACTACTGTTTCCTCAGTTCCTGCTGCTCCTACTGCTGTGTCTCAAGATCAAATTCCTCCTGCTGCAATCTTTGCACTAGACCTCAGGTCTTTGCTCTCAGCATTTGATCAGTTATATTTCAGATGTCTGCCAGAGATAATTGCTGTCCAGCCCCCAGAGGATCTGTCCAAGGCCCTTGTGCCATTCTCTTGCTGTGACCCCAGCATCATCACCTCATTTGTCCACTCAGTATATGCTGCTGCTTCTTCTGATGAAAGCATTGCTGTTGTTTCTGATGTTGCTGCCCCTACTGCTGCTGAAAGTTTTGATACTGCTGCTGATATTTCTGTTACTGCTGTTGAGCCAATCACTAAGGAGATCCTTATGACAGAGGCACCTGAGTTTGAGCCTTCTGCATTTTCTGATGATATTTCTGCTACTGATATTGCTGTTATTGAATCTGTTGCTGCTGCTGTTGTTACTTCTCCAGAACCTGCAATATCTGCTGCTGTTGTTACTGTTTCTACTTCAATTGCAACACCTTCTGTATCTGCTGTTGTCACTACTGTTACTGCTTCAACCTCTGCTGCTACACCCTCTGCTGCCTCATCTGCTTCTATACAGCTCAAGAAAGATTTGATGAAGAAAATTGATGCCCTTTATGATGATCAGAGTTCTGAAAGTGATGAGTACAGAACAGACTCTGATGATTCTTCTGCTACCATTGCGAGGAAAATAAAGGCAAGGAGCAAAGCCATGAAGAGAGTACCTCCTGCCAAGGTCAAAGATAACAATGACATACCATACTACATTCTTCATGATTGCCCTATCACTGAGCACTTGATGCAGTACTCTAAGAATCAACTGAAAGCAATGAAAAAGAAAAGGAAATATGAAAAGGGTTCTACACAATTCCAACACTCTCATCCTCCTCCACCACCTCCTCCTGATGCAGGTGCAGGTGGAAGTTCAGCTGCTCAACCCCCTGCTAGAAGTCAGGCCCCCTATCAGCCACATGCTAGATCCTATAATAGGGCAAGCCAATCCAGGGGTTCTCAATACAGGAGAGGAGGATACAGAGGCAATCAAAGAGATCTCCAGGTCTACTCCAAAGGATACTCAAGGCAACATCCATACTCCAGGGAAGGACAAATTTCATCTGATACCACCTCTGGTCCTTTTCCCTATAAGTTAAAGGAAACTATATCATCCAGGCCTCCTCAGGACAATCCTTCTAACAGATATGAGCCACCAGTACCTTTTGAAGACCCTGAGAACAATCCAGCTGCTTGGACTGCAAGGATGAAAGAACTTGCTGCACTGGATCAGATCAAAAAGGCTAAAGAGTAAGGAAGAGATTCCTCTAATATCTCTACAATGTCTGAATAGAGAAAGAAAGAGCTAGAAAGATATGCATCAAGCAAAGTTTTTGATTCTGATAGGTACATGGAACTGCATCCTGAAGCTGTAGTTCCCAGGCCTAAACAGCAAACCACTTTAGGTGCAGCAGATGATACTAGATCAAAGAAGGAAGCCCTCAACCCCAACAGAGAAATCAAACTTGTTAAGGGCAAGGAAAGGAAATGACAATGTAAGGTGACAATCTCTAAAATCTCTCTAATTATTATCTGGGATGATACATATATATCTCTGTGGTTCTGCTGTCCAGCTTTTCTTCTTGTTTTTCTGTATTGCTGCTTGTATGTTATTTAATTTTTCCAAACTTTGTAAATAGTAATCCTAACCCAAATAAGGGGAGATTGTTGGAACACCCTATTACTAATTTGGGTCAGGATCACTATGTCTCTAGGAAACCAATGTTTGACCTCCTGTATAGCTCAAAAGTTCAATTAGAATTGAGTCTAAGGGTTAGAAGTCTAAGTTTGGAAGCTGCCCTCAAGACCAAGACTTTTTCAATTTGAGACCAAGTCATATCATCGAGCTCAGCACGACGATTCGTCGAACTCCGATCGACGATCCTCTAGCTCAACTTCGACAGATCGTCGAACTCCATTCGACGATCGCTGAGCTCAACTTCATCATATCGTCGATCTCCATTCGACGATCGGTGAGCTCAGTTCGACGATCTTGACTCAGCTTTGGATCTCTATCCCTGAGCTCAGTTCGACGATCTTTGAGCTCAGATCGACGATATTTTGCTGCTGTATTTATCCATATCACTGAGCTCAGTTCAACGATAGTAGAGCTCAGTTCGACGTTTTCAAATAACTTCAAGGATGTTTCTATATTCAAATTCAAATCAGTTAAGGAGTTATTCTGCAATTAATTCAGAAGATTTCCTAGCCGTTTTCATTTATTTCTGGACCAAGTTTCAAGGGATTTTTCAAGGAATATTTCTATGGTCTTTCCTCCAGAAGACATTTTGCAATTAAGGATGCAATTAATGCAGGCCAACGGCTATTCTTGACAGAGAATGTTTTTCCATTCAGTACCAGAGAATAAAAGAGAAGAATTTTTTTTTTTGAATCTCTAAGACAGATCACAGATACATACACAGACAGACAAAAAGACAGACATATGTAATCTTCACAATAAGAACAAAATATTCTGTCTCAAAGAATTCTCAAGAACACACATCTAAGCAGATCAAATTTTTCTGAAATCCTCAGATCTCTCTAGTTGTCAAGTGTTCAAGGCCAACATCTTTCAAGACTCCAGACATCCAACATTTCAGCTGTTGCTGAAATCATCTTTTCCTGGAGCTCAACTTTTGAAGGCCTATCACCCTACAGCAAAGCTTCTTTTCCTGAAGATCTCAAGGACTCAGGGGGAGCTTTGACACCATCAATCCACATAGTCTTCTCAGCTGATCTGAGAAAGAGAAGACTTCCATCACTCTCTCACCCCCATCTCTGTAAAGGGTTTCTCAAACTCCCTTCAAAATTTTGAGTTTGGTTTTTGAGCACCTTGTCAAAAGCTCATTGGTGGCAAGACACCTGATAAAAAAATCTGCTTTGGTTTTTGAGCACCTTATCAAAAGCTCATTGGTGCCCAGGACACCTGATCAACTCATCCTGCAGTGGATTCCTACCTAGGGTGGTAGAAGAGTGGATGTACCCAAGTTTAGGGGAACCACTATATTTCCTTGTGTCATCTGGTTTTGCTTGTCTTTATTTTTGTTTCTGGCTGTGATTATTCTGTGATTAGCTTATGATTAGTTTAGTTCTGTGACTAGATTTATTACTGCTTCCATGCTCACTCATATTACAACAATTGTTGTAAAAAGTTTTCAAGCACCACATACTCTATTCACCCCCCCCCCCCCCCTCTAGAGTATATCAGATCTAGCTGCACTTTCAGAGTTGCATATATAAAACCTTGCGGTTGTTCAACATAAACTTCCTCTTTGAGTTCTCCATTTAGAAAGGCACTCTTCACAACCATCTGGTAGACTTTGAATTACTTGTATGTTGCATATGCAAGAAATAATCTAATAGCTTCCAGCCTTCCAACAAGAGCAAAGGTTCAGTCATAATTTATGACTTCCTCCTGAGACTACCCTTGAGACAACAATCTTGCTTTGTTCCTCACAATGATTCCTTGAGCATCCATTTTTTCCTGAATACCCATTTAGTTCCAATTACTGGGTAATCTTTGGGTCTTGGAACTAAATCCCAAACTCTCCATCTCTCAAATTAATTGAGCTCCTCTTGCATTGCAGTAATCCAGTGGGGATCTTGCTCTGCATCTTTTATGGATTGAGGTTCAATCTGAGATATAAAACAAGCATGCATCAAATCTTGGTTGAGTTGATGTGTTGTCTGCACACCAATTGATATGTCTCCAATCACTTGAGATATGGGATGATCTCTAAGTGTGATAAAATCATTAGGAGGAGTTACTTGATCAATAATATGGGGAATTAATTCCTCTTGTGGAATTATGTTAGTTGTTGTTGGTTAAACTGTTCCAATAATTTCTTCTTATCATCAGCAATAATCTGTTAAGAAGGATGTGATATATCCTCTTGTGTTAGGATTAAATCATCCATTTTCTCACAGATTTCATACCTGCAAATTTTTTTGGTAGAGATGTCTCTCTCCTTGTAAGACATGTTAGTTTCATCAAAAGTTATATGTACAGATTGTTTCATTTTTAAGGTTGATTTATTAAAAACCCTATATGCCTTGCTAACTTGGGAATATCCAAGAAAAATTCCCTCCGCAGCTTTAGCTTCAAACTTTCTAAGATGTTTCTTGTTATTATTGTCAATATAACATATACAACCAAATACTTTAAAATAGTTTATTTTAGATTTCCTCCCTTTAAGTAATTCATAGAAAGTCTTACCCTTAAGTTTATATATTAGACTTCTATTCAGAACATAATTTGTTGTGCTAACTACCTCTGCCCAAAAGGATAGGGGCAAGTAAGCATCTGTAAGTAATGTCCATGCAGATTCAATCAGTGTTCTATTTTTCCTTTCTGCTACCCCATTTTGTTGAGGAGTTCTAGGAGCAGAGAAGCAATTCCTGATACCTTCCTTCTCATAGAATTCTTGTATGAGAAGAGATTGAAACTCGGTGTCATGATCACTTCTAATCAATGCAATCTGAGTGGAGCACTCAATCTATATGCTCTTAAGAAAATATATAAGAACTTTAAAATTATCAGAATTGTTTCACAGAAAGAACACACAAGTGAATCTAGAGAAATCATCAACAATCACTAGAGTGTATGATTTCATTCCCAAACTTTATACAACAATGAGTCCAAAAAGATCCATGTGTAGTAAATACAAGATTCTGGGTGAGTCACTTTTATTAATGGATTTAAAACTATTTTTAGTTATCTTTTCTAACTGACAAGCCCTGTAGAGTCCTTCCTTCTTGCAGGGGCCAGAAGGTAGTCCTCTTATAAGATTTTACTTAGATAATTTAGCTATATTCCTAAAGTTTACATGAACTAATCTCTGATGTCATATTTCATTAGTATTACTAATCAGGTTAAATAAACAAATTTCTAATTTAGCTGAATTAAAATAAACTAAGTATATGTTACCTTGGATAATACTAGTTAAAATAATTTTGTTTTTATCAGAGATAATAGAGCATAAGGATTTGTTAAAAGATACCTGATAACCTTCATCACATAACTGACTTATGGAGATGAGGTTATGCTTCAGACCACTCACATATGCAACTTTCTTAAATGACACTGCTCCAACTTTGACATTTCATAGCCTTCTATTTGGCCATAATTGGAGTCTCCAAAGATCACCTTGGGTGCAAGCTTTGCCTTGAAATCACTAAGGTTGGCCTTTGAACATGTCATGTGTTTTGAGAAACCACTATCCAAGTACAACTGTTTCTTTGTGGTAGTATAGTTCTTTATCTGCAAGTAAGCAAGTTAAGAGTTTTTGACCCAGGATACCTTGGGTCCTTGATTTCTTTCATAAGAATAACTGGAAATATAAGAATAATCTGGTTGATCCTTATAGCCTAATGGGTGATATTTTCTAGGTGGAATTAACCAATGGTTAAAAGGATTGTTAAAGATTTTAGTTTCCTTAAAGTTCTAAAAATGATTTAAGTTTCTGTTACAATTTTCTGGGTTAGATGAATTGTAGTAAGTTAGTTGACCTGCGTTCGACGAATAGGGATGAGTTTGTCGAACTCCGCTAAGAGAAAGAGAATATTCATTGTCTGCGTCACAATTTTGTCCATCGCGGTTCGACGAACCATATTGACTTTCTCGATCGCAGTTAGAAGAATAATTATATAAAGAGTATGCGTTCATAGTCGTCGATCTGAGTTCGACGAACCATACACATTTCGTCGATCTTGGTTCGACGAAAAATGTTGAACATTATTTTTATTAAATTTTTTCTTTTCCTTTTTCTTAGGATGATTTTTAGATAAAATTTTTGTTGGTTTATTATTAACCTCTACTTTCTCCTTTCCCTTTTCTGATAAAAATTTGATGGGGGTAGATAAAATATGTTTTTTGTAAAATAGGAGGCTGACTTGATGAAGCTCCCAAAACCAGCTTGTCATTAAGTCTGGATTGACTGTGTTTGTGAAGTCCATCAACTTGATGCTTCTCCCATTAAGGGATTCTTCAAATTTTTTAGACTCATTTAATTTAATTTCTAAAGAAGATATTTGATTGTTGGTAGTTTTTAATTCTTCTTTAAGTTGTAATTATTCTAAAGAAATATTTTCAAAATCAATCAATTTCTCTCTGAGAAGTTTGATTTCCTTCCCAGACTTAATTAGATCAATGCATAATAATTTAAATTCAGTTTATATTGTTATGAGGTAAAATCAAAGGAGGAGATTAGCTGATCCTCTTCTGGTTCAGATTCTGGTTCTGAATCTTCAGCGTCTGAGTGGTTGCAAGAGGCATTAATTGCCATCAAGCATATCTCTCTAGCTTTTGCATCTTCTTCATCGTCACTAGAGATGGATGAAGAGTTTGAATCTGAATCACTCCATGTCTTCAGCTACAAATCCTCTCTTTTTCTTCCTGTATTTGTTGGAAGAGGATTTCTTGGAGTGTTTTTGGAGTCTATGTCCTTCTTTTCTTTCTTCTTTTCAGGACATTCTGGCAAAATATGACCAGGTTTCCTACATCCATAAGAAACAATTTCTTTAGTGGGGGTTTTGTCATACTTTGGTTTGTCATCATGTCTGGATGATCTTCTTGTGAAGTCCTTCTTGGCTATTTTATTGAATCTTTTGGCTAGAAGTATCATGAGGTCTTCATTTGTATGAATTGCTTCTTCTTCAAGTTTATACTGGAAAGCAATGCTCTTTTCTTTCCTGGGTGATGGTGAAGCTATTTGCTCAGCTTCCCTTATCTTGATAAGTTGCTTATGGGACTTGAGCTTTCCCAACAAGGTCTCTATTGAGATCTCATTCGAGCTTATGACTTCCTTGATTGGCCAGATCTTGGAGTCCCATGTTCTAGGGAAGCACATAAGGATCTTGTCATTAATCTCTGTTAAAGAGATGTCCTTGTCCAGAGTTTTCAGCTCATTGATGATGAGATTGAGTCTACTGTACTTATCAACAACTGATTCTGATTCACCCTTCTTGAAGTTCTCATATTGAGAAATCAAGTGGGACCTTCTGTCCTTTCTTTTATGTGTTGATCCAACAAACTTTGCATTTAGGGAATCCCAGATATCTTTGGCTGAAGAGCATTCAACTACTTTCTGGAAAATATCATCAGACATTGTCTGAGCTAGGATGTTCATATCTTTTGCATCATCTATCTTCAATTTCTTCTGAGCCTCTATCCACTCAGGTGGTGGTACTGCTGAGGTGCTTGTTGTTGCCACTGGTTGTGGGGGACCTGTCAAGATAGAATTGTATATGTCCTCATCAATAGAATTCATATATAATTTTATCCCTACCTTCCAAAGAGCAAACTTATTTAAGTTGCACACTAGAGGTCTGATGTATGAGTACTCTTTGTTTTATGCCATGAGAAAAGAAACAAACTAGAATAATTAAGATCTATTTAAGATATTTTGTTTCAACTGTTAGTCTGTACAACCAATTAACCTAACCAACCTCTTATACTAATTAAAAGTGAAGGATAGATCTTATGTTTACTCTAAGGGGGGTGAATAGAGTATTAAGAAAATAATTCACTATTTTCTATTGCGGATTAAAAGTATGGTGACATATATGTATATAAGAAAAGAAATCATAGCACACAAACAGAAAAGTAAAGGCAATCCAGACGACCCAAGGAAATTATAGTGGTTCCCCTAAAACATGGGTACATCCACTTTTCTACCACCCTGGTAGGAATCCACTATAGGTTTTTAATTAGGTGTCCTGCCACCACAGGTTTTTGTTCAGGTGCCCTACCACCACAAGATCAACTTTTCTAAGGGAAATCTAGCAACCCTTTGTGCATTTGATCAGGTGCCCCAAAAAACTAAGTCTTTTGATCGGGAGACTTAACAACCAAAGAGTCTAACTTTTGAAGGGAGTTAAAACCCTGTACATAGTTGGAAATAAAAGAATGATGATGTTCTTATCTGTCAACAATCTGAGAGAAGTCTATTGGATTGATATGTTGTCAAAGCTCCCCATGAGTTATAGATCTTATCAAGAGAATGGAAGCTTTGCTCAGGGTGTAGGTATTCAATAATGAACTTCACCTTCCAGTATATGTATCTGAGTGATTGAACTTTTGGTCTCAGATTGGTGATTATTTGCTGGAGGAAAAGCTTGAGGAAGAAGAATATGATGAACAAGAAGTTATGTTTCTGTTTCTTGTTCTCTGATTGAGATATTCTCTTTCTTCTTCTTCTTGACTTAGTAAAGTTTCTCTATATTTATTGTGTTTGTATTCTGTATATATGTTTTCAATCTTCTAAAATTTTCCTTTATATATGACTGCAGATTTGAAATTCTAATTCGTTTTTGCATATTCTTTGGGAAATGAAATGGTTGTATTTTGTCTTCAATGAATTTCCTCAACTATCCCAGTAAATATGCTAAGTAATAACTTTGTGAAATCCTAATTAATACTGCCAGGAAGGGCTATATTCTTCGGAATATTAAGCATTAATTATCATAGTATTATGGTCTTAATATTTTAAATCCATTTGGCTTAGTAGATCTGAGAATCTGCAGAGAAGATAGTTGAATAGAATGTGGATTGAGTTAGTCAAACTCAGGAAAGAATTTGTCGAACTGAGCTCCAGGATCATCGAACTGATAAATCTTCTTCGTCGAGCTAAGCTCCAAGATCGTCATCCTGAAAATGTACTTGCCAAACTGAGCATCCAGTTCGTCGAGCTGAGGGGGCACATCGTCGAGCTGAGATTATGATATAAGCTCATAGTTTGTCGACCTGAGCTAGACTTTCGTCGAGCTCAACTCAGAGAAGGAATTATGAGTTCGTCGATCTGAGATCGACGATCGTCGAGTTGAGTTCAGCTATCATCAAATGACTAATTCTGCTATCTTCAAAACTTCCTTGTCTCTAAAGTCTTGAATCTCTGAAGTCTTCTGAAGGTATATCTCAGAATTCTGACCAAAGTGATTAACCTAAAAGACAAAATGGAACTAACAAATTACCGTAGACTATACATGATGAATCATCAATCCTAATAACGAAACTAGCCCAAATCATAAGTAGGGTTCTAATATCCATCTTTCCTTTCTCCGTTGCGCTAGGCCTGAGCGCACCAACTGCTCTTGCCTCCGCTTCTGCTCAGCGCCGCCCTCCGTACAGAAGCGAGCTTTGTGGCCCGAATTGCCACACGTGTACCATGATCGTGGTCCCTTGCAGCGAGACCCCCCCTAACGTCATATTATCCTTCTCCTAATTCTTGTAGGGATGGGACTTCTTCTTCCACTTATTCCCGTTAGTCTTTTCTTGAGATTTAGAAGGCCTTCCTTCTCTCTGCATGGCCACAAAACCCTTTATACTTTGGGTCACTCCAAATCTCTATCTAATATTCTTGCAGCCTCAACCAGCACATTGAAACTATCATTCTTCATAGTTATGTGGGGTTATCTCAGATTCTCCCTCGGCCTATGGTAGAAGAAGTTGTCCCTCTCCACATCATCAGCCATGGTCGTTCCAGCTTAATGATCCAACCGAGTAAACTCCTTAACATACTCGTTTACCGTCTTGTCCCGCTACACCTAATGCAGAAATTACCTCAAAAGGGCCAGCCTCGTCGATGCGGGAATATACTTTTTTAAGAAAGCAATCCTGAACTCCTCTATGGACGAGCTGCATCCAGGAAACTGGCGACCGCTATGGCTCACCCACCACAGCTTAGCATCACCATCCATCATGAAACTTGCAAACTCAGCTTGCCTCTATACTGGCTTCTCGGCTGCATTTAGCAGTTTGTGAATCCTTGCCCACCAATCCTCAGCATCGGTCTGCATGCCGACACCCTTGAATTTTGGAGGATGGAAGCTTAGAAAATATTTCATTTGTCGGTCTACATGTCAGACAACCACTCTTTCTGCTAACGGCTCAGCTTGTATGGCTCCTCCGTTTGGCATGAGTGTTGTTGCATCCAGGGTAGTAGGAGTTGCTACATGTACAACAAGGGTCACAACTTGTACTGCTGCCACAGCATGGGCTGCCAACATTGCTTCTGCGAGCATGCAACAGAAGTTCGACGGGGTTACCCCCATGCCTAAGGGACCATGAGCAGTAGCACTACTCGTCGAAGGCTCTTCTCCTGTCCTCAATATCCCCGCCTCATTGCTTGTACCCTTCACAAAAGCAAAGTAGAATAAGAATCATCTTCTAGTCGCACAACTAGACACGAGGACACACATAGTCCTGCGATACTCCTAGGTGGATAAATTCGTTATGCGATTCCATTACGACATTCGACCTCGAATGTTTACCTTGGACACAAACCTCCCTCTGATTCAAATTGTAACAGCTCCCCTGTAATGACCATATAATATGGTTTCGGCCGCGGCCCCGCAACATACAGACTCCACAGCTTCAGCATTATAAGATGATATTTAAAGTACCCAAACTCAAAACTCAGACATCAACCGCAGAAACATACACCAAAAACTAGAATTTATCCACCACAAGCCAAGAGTATGAAATGGCCTTAAGGCCTTACACAACATAGGTCAAAAACTGCAACAATACTAAACAGTAGTAACGTGCACATGCACTCCAAGGCTACCTCAACATGCAAGCCGGATAACATCTCAAGGATCATATAATTCAATCAAAATATATTAAAATAAAAACAAGTCCATTTCATGAGGCTTAGGCCTTTTTGGCCGGTGTGCTTGCCCTTGCTTGCAATCTTTGCCCTGAAAAAATTGGTTGTAACGTGGGTCAGCAAAGGTCGACCTCAACCGTATAACAAACACATCTCCTCTCGGCCATCTCTAATAGACCCTGGGGTACTCCATCACCCCGCAGGTCAGCACATTGTATGTAATAAATAATAACATGTTAAGTTATAAAACAGTTTTGGATGTCCCGAGCAACAAACATGTTTCTATGATGAGCACGTAATAAAGGGGCCCTACAATGCAACATGAATGCAATCATGGGTTTCACCCAAGGAACCTTAAAGCGTATGTTTCTAACACATCATCATCAAATCAGGTATTTCGATTTCGCCATCAGCGTTCAAGATGCAAACACAAGGGTACTATAATTTCCCCTAACGGCACAGAAGCTGCCATATGGAACTCTTGACTCGGCCCCAGCCGCTCATGGGTGTCAAACCCCAGGCTTGCCTGCAAACTCTGACTTCTCACATCAGGGTTCCACTATACAAACAAACCGATGCTAAGAACAATTGCTAGACCCCACCCGTTGGCGACGACCCAGGCCCGACCCCAAAATCGGGACCAAGTCCACCGGAGGAGACCCAGCGGGACCCAGCTGGTATCGTCCTGGCTTGTCATAAGCTTGGCATTCTCGTCAGTTCCACAGAAGGGGACTTGTCTCATTGGGACACTCTCCACACATGATATTGCAATGTCACGGGCTAGTCAGCCGACCACAGAGACAAAACATGCTTTGTCATATCACAATTCCATGCCTTTCCCACCGTATTCTAACACTTGTACAGTACCATCCTCGTGCCCCAGTGTGTACTCTAATTTCAACTTGGTGTGATTCCAGCAACATGTACTCACACGAGAAAAGGGGAAAAACATCATCACAGATGGCATCTTGCCGCTAACGGATTTCTACAAAATCCTTAAGGCTAGCAATGCAACATCACCTAGTCGGACTAACGGTCACGACTACAGCTTCACCCACATTGTCTAATCCACTAATAGAGCGGATCTCTAATGCAATATCATGTCAGGGAGGGACACAATCATCTCGGTGGCTCCTCTTTAACCATGACAATCCGAATCCCTCTCACTTGAGAGATCCGGTGTCTAGAATGCTTGAAAGAAAACAAGAAAAGTGTAGATGCCATGAATGCATCGTAAAAACCAGAGGAGAAGTGTCATTACCCTTTGACTCCTCTTTCTAAGCATGAAACCATTGTCTTGCACGGATGAAAATGAGTGCCTTTATGTCCTCTTCACGGATCTGGCGTTGGAATGATGATCGGAGGTCAGAGGCTTCAGTAATGGTGGAATAAACTCTCTTCTTCGTCCCCTAACTATTTGTCCCAAACCCTAAGTCAACTCCAGAAATGAGGACAAAAATGAGGAAAAATCTCACTCGACCCTTCTTAAGCCCCTTAGGCAAAAAATCTTGGGCCCTTAGATTAGTTTGAAGTGAAATCGGACGACTTGCGCAACAGGTCGCGAAACTCCATGACTTGGCCTTTGACTTTCGTCGAACGGCTTATACAACAACTTTGACGTTCGTCGAATGGCTTCACAACTCAGCCAATAAAATTCGTCAAACGGACAAAGATATACGAACGGCCTGCACATTCATCAAACGGCCTTTGACGTTCGTCGAATAGCATTCGACATTCGGCGAACGGCTCCACAACGCAGCCAAACACGCATTAAATAGACAGCTTGATGAATGGCCTTCGACATTCGTCGAACGGCCTCAAGTTCGATGAACGGCCTTCAAATTTCATAGAACGGCCTCGAGATCGACCAATGGCCTTTGACTTTTGTCAAACGCCCTCGAGATCGACGAACGACCTTGAGTTTAACGATAGTAACCCCCAAGTGTTGAATTTCCGGGAAAACTGGGGCATTACAGGACTTACGATAGCTTTTGTTGATAAGTCCTCTATTTTTCACGTGATAAGCTGTGTTGACTGCTTCAGCCAAGAAGTACTCCGGAAGGGAAGCGTCGTTCAACAAAGTTGTACAAGCTTTAATTAGGGTTGTATTCCTTCTCTCAACAACTCCATTTTGCTGTGGAGTGTGCGGGGAGGAAAACTCATGAAAGATAACTTGACTTCCACAAAATTCTATCATGAATTCTATTCCATGGTCACTTCTTATTTTGACCACTGAGCAGTTCAATTCATTTTGAATTTGTCAGACAAAATTTGTGATGTGTCGAAGGTGTCTGACTTGTGTTTCAGAAAGAACACCCGAGTAAAACGTGAGTAGTCATAACCAATTACTAATGTCGAATAAGTTCATATGAAGTAAGTACAAACTTCTTGAAGAATCCATTTCAAAAATACTCTTGAGGGTAGCCCTTGTCTGCTTACCCATTTAGCATGAGTGAAATGGACTCTCTTTAAGGCATATAATGCTGGGGGTATCTCGAACTAAGTTGTGAGAAAATAGCATATTTATTATTTTGAAATTAATATGTGCTAATCTCTTATATCATTGGTCACAAAGAGACGCACTATCTTTTGCAAGAAAATAGATTGGTGTAGAGTTGTCTAAGCAAAGAAAATTTGAACATAAAATATTTCTGCTCCGAGTGCCTGTTAAGATCGTCTCCAATTTTACAGACAACTTTATCAAACACTTGTTCTTACAGAACTCAACGATGTAGTCTTTATCACATAGTTGACGTATGCTTATAAGATTATGGTGTAATCCTTCAACATAGGCCACGTCTGTGAAAGCGACTACTCCATTGTAGATCATACCATAGCCTTTTGTAGTTCCCTGGTCTTACCATCCAAAGATGACTTTTCGTCCATCTTTGACTGGGGTGAAATCATGCAACAGGCTTCTTGTCCTGGTCATATGCAAGAACATCCACAGTCCAAATAAAATATGAGATTTTTGTTGGCCATTGGACATACCTGCAATGACAAATCACTTTACCTTACTTACCCAAACATATTTGGGCCCTCGGTTACTGGTCAGCCTCACACCACCAAGAACATTAACTCTGCAAGTGTTCAGTCTCGCATGGTTAACTAGTGGAGTTACAAAGTTTGCTGGGTTAAACCAGCAATATACGCCAAAATGACCAATTTTGTTGCAACACCAACAATCAAACCTATTTTACCTTCTCTTGTATTCCTGCTTTACCTTTTGAACTTGAGATCTAGCAGGGAAACATTCTTGGAGGTGGAATCCTCCTGATTACAGCATACACAGGTCTTCTTTATCTCCTTTGCCTTAGGTACAAAAGTTTTGGATTTTGTTGCCCTCTTATGGTTATGTCCATGATCATAGGGACCATAACTCTTGAGTTCAATCTCTTCGTATGGTGATTTGAAAACATTAGGACCATAGTCTTGGGGATGGGTCCATCCGTGGTATCTCTTCTTGGGCTCTACATAGGTAGGCCTAGCAAGATGACTGTAGGATGACTCAAGCTCAAAATTGTTCATCGGGAAGAATACCTTCCTAAACGAGTGTTGACCTAAGGTGCCTTCCCCTTTTCCTTGGCACTGGCTTTCTTGGCAGCCTTACCCTTACCATCTTTGTGCCCAAGACCAATACCCTTCTTCGGAGCTAAAAACTCATCAATGAGAGGTAGAATAGTCTTCGGCTTGGAGAAAGTCTCAACAAGTTTTCTCTCCACCAAGAGATTTTCTTCTAGCTCATCAAGATATTTCTATTTTAAACTTAATATTTCAGCAGAGCTTTTCAATTCCTCTTGCAAGGAGTGAACTTCACTTCTGAGAGGAGTCAATTCTGTAATTCATCCCTCAGGCTTGATTCCACTGCCTTGAGAGAGGCAATCTCTTTTGCCAGCTTATAAACTACCTTTTGGAATTTGTCAAAAGCATTCAAAAGATTCTGGTGCTGAACCATTAACTCGGAATCGCCCTCTTTAGAAGAATAGTCTTCATGACAATTAGTGTACGTGTTTGATTCCGAGAGTACCGTGTTCGAGTTTACCTTTCTACGATACTCTGACTCACCAACTTCCTCGTTTGATTGAGCCATGATCCTGAAGTAGGCTTCCTCATTCTCTGAGATGGATTCACTTGAGTCACTGTCAATAAGAGTATTGTATTTCTTGGCGACGAAGCTCTTTTCTTCTTTTCTCTTACCCTTGAAGGATCATTTCTCGTCTTTATTGGAGCCCTCCTTCTTCTTGTATGGGCATTCAACAATCATGTGACCTGTCTTGTTGCAACAATAACACACAATGTCAGACGAAGAATGTTTGTTCTGTTTCGATTTATACCTGTCCTCTCGATTGTAGCTTTTTCTAGAGCGATTACCGTTACGATGGGATTTCCTGAAGTCAGTTGAGGATTACTGATTCTTTATCTGTCTCCTCTTGCTGAGTAGTTTCTAGAATTACTTATAGATTAGAGAGAACTCCCGATCTGATAGCGTAGATCTCGATGTGCTATGCTCGAAGTTTGCTAGGGTGTCAGGTGCACGATTACATAGTGGAGAAACAGCTTTGGACTTCCTTTAACCTTCAGCTTTTAGGGCCACCGACTTCTCTTTGCTGGAAGTCTGATGTAACTACCCAAAAATCAAAAGAGGGACGGACAGCATTTAGAACCAAGTTTGGTGCCTAGTAAGGGTCACACGGCCTGGGCCACGGGCGTGTCCAGGGCCGTGTCGTGCTCGGGTTCGACAAACTTGTCGATTGCTCGACAAATTGCACTCAACGAGGTGTCGAGACAATGAACACAGCCTGAGACACGGGCGTGTCTAGGGCCATGTCCTACTTGGGTTGTTTGCCAGGTTATGTCGGGTGAGGAACACAGTGTGGATCAATGCGTGTTCTGGTTGACACGGATGTGTCACAATTGACACGGGCATGTCAAGAAATCGTGTCCACTTCGGGATGGTTTGTTCTTGTGTCAATTGAGGAACATTCCCCGCAACACGGGCATGTTCTGGTCGACACGGACGTGTCAGAAGTAACACGGGCGTGTCAGGAACCCGTGTCCTTCTCTGTGTGTTTGGTCGGTTGTGTCGGCTATTGAGCATGGCCTGGAACACGGTCGTGTCTGCCACACGACATGTAACATGGGTGTCTCCAGTGGTCGTGTCCTATTCGGGATGTGACAGTTTCAGCATCGATTGAGGCACACAGTCTTGGAAACGGGCGTGTCAAAAGCCGTGTTCGGCCTAGTAATATTATTTTAATTGCGAATCGTGGCCGTTCGTTTCAATCTTTTGGGATCCAGGGGCCCAAGGCTTTCCTTCCTGAGTTAAAGCCGGGAATAGGGTTTGAAACCCTCATTCTACTTTGAACTTTCTCTTTCTAAAGCTTTAGAGAGAGGGGAGAGCAATGAAGAAGGAGTAGGAGAGATTCGGCCGCCGGTGGAGCTTCGGATCCCCAAATCTCAAGCCGAGTCCAAATCTACGGTGGAGAGGCAATTACGTTGTATTTTCATCCGTCTAGATCTTCATTGCGCCAAAGAGAAACCCAAGGGTAACGATTCTCTTCTTAGACATGTGAAGTCCTCTTTCCTTTTTGAATAGGAAGCCCGCTCTCGCGAGTATGTGGGGAGTGTGAGGTATTCATTCAGGTAGATATGAATAGTCCCCGTTGTTTTACATGTAGAGTCCAGAATCGAAGAACGGACATAAACATGGTGTGTGAAGCCTACCCAAACAAGTTGGTCTGGATCGGTGATGTTTCATTATATATGAATGGCCAGAGAAGACTCTGCGCCGATGGTTATTTTCGGGTTTTCTAAGCGGTAGATTGCAACAAAGAACCTTGGGGACTAACTTCAAGGTGCACCCAAAAAACTGGGCAGAAGCGTGATTCTCCCATCATGGTCGCTTGGAAGCCAACTTGCACATAACTGGGTTATGTAAAGTGTGTGATCGATTTTGTAGTCGGGGAAGCTTGACCCGCGCATATAACTTAAATTGACATTGCAGTGTGAGCAACGGGTTAGGCGGAACTGTACCCGCTCTATGTCGTTCGGTTAAAGCGACCTAAGGTACATGGTACTTGCCGTTGGCAAAGATGGAGGGTCTTAGGCATAGACCGATCAGACTATAATGCTCACGAGGTTTGCCATCCTCGAGGCGGTGGTGAGACCACGGATTTTGACAGGGTTCACCGAGAATGTGCCCTCAGAGCATGGGTGTGTGGCCATGCATGCCTACGCCTGTGATGAAGTGTAATTTCACTACTGTTTGGCTATGCCAATAAAGTGCAGGGAAGGAGCATCGCCGCCTGAGCTAAGGGGGTGGTCATTATAATATGGTCAGCTTTAGCTGACTGTTGCTTTTATTTGTCACCATTGCGATGGATTGTTGCTTGCAGGTGCTGCGGAGTGATGGTAAAGATCACGGCAGTGAACCGGTCACACAAGTAATATAAAATGGGTGAGTTTTACCAAGTATCGATCTCTCAAGGAACACAGTAAGGTGGTGTTAATTTTGAGGAGGACTTTTGATTGAAGTCCATAGGTCGGTGTTAACTAAGGGGGGTTTTGATATTTGCGGAAAAACAAAATAAAAGGCTAACAACTACTTCTATGCAATGCCACTATGCCATGCTTCGCCCGGGGGGATGGAAGACTAGTCGGGCCGCTATGCACCGAATCGCTGGGCGGATGGACGAGTGGGCTTGCGGATGAGGTGGTTAGAACGACGGAATGAGGGTTGTGAGCACCTCTTCTTTACGCAGGCCACTAGCAATTGCTAGTGCGGTAAGGGTGGATTCTGGTGGATGGAATATGGCGCACCTCAAGCAAATATAACGAAAATACAAATCATAAAGACATGATTTAATATAATTGTTTTACAACTAAGCAAACATCATCTATAAATAAAGTTTACAACAACACATAAACAATAATAAAGGAAGAACAAGGCAAGAGATCGACCGAATCCGAAGTCTTGCTGAGGATTTCACGGTTGGAATCATCGGGTTGTCAATCTGCGTCCAAGCTCGGTCCTCAACTGCGTCCGGGGTAGAGAAGGGTTGTCAGCACCTTCCAATGGCCCGTCTTCTTCGTGTCACGATAGCGGACGAAAGTTGCAAGCTTCCCTTTACTTGATGTCTATGACGTTGAAGCTTGAAAAGAGCCCAAGAGATGATGGAGGAGGCCGAGAGGAAACTCCGGCTTGGATTTTGCGGTGAAAGCTTGCCTGGAGCACCTCCCTAGGGTGGAGATTGAAAGAGGACGGCGGAATACCTCCTCGGAGACGAAAACAGCGGAGGAATGAGTGATCCCCGAATTAGGGCGGAACCTGCATATTTATAGAAAGCAGAATTGAACAATGTGCACGATCACGGGCGCACGACCAGTGGTCGTGCGCACTATGTCTAGTGATCGTGCGCACTGGCATGGAAGATTAGGATGAAGAACTGGGATAATACGCATGAGCAGTGGCGCAGGACCAGTGTTCGTGCGCACTATGTCCAATGGTTGTGAGATTACCCCAGACAAGACTCAATGAAAAGAGGAATCAATGCACATGATCAGTAGAGCACGACCAGTGGTCGTGCGCACTATGTACAGTGGTCGTGTGATTACCCCAGGTAGATTCTGGAAATCAGGTTGCATTGTGCACGATCATTGGCGCACGACCAGTGGTCATGCACACTATATCCGATGATCATGCGCAGTATTCCTGCTTCCAAATGTCCCCGAAACACGCACAGGACCCCTAAACCCGGCACTGATATGTGCAGACATTCCAGATGATCACAAAATGGAGTACAAAAAAATATACACAACCACGGGCTAAAATGTGCACTTCCTATGGAAATAACGATAAGATGAAATATATACGATAATGAACTAAAAGTGAAGTGAATGTGAAGGAAAACTAGCCCAGATGAGTCAGAAAATATGTATATAAAATGGACTCATCACACCCCCAGACTTAACTGTTTGCGCGTCCCGATCAAAAAAATCTAAGGAGATAGGGAAAATTACTAGCTAACAAAGAAATTGAAAAACAAAGTACCATGCAAAGTCGCATGCTCGCGTGCGTAAAAATACAATAGAAAAAATTTCTAAGTATGCAGAATAGTTTATATTTTTCACAATGCGTATCAAAATATTATTACTACTCAAAAATAGAATCACGGTGATTCAACTGGTCACGCATAGTAAGAAAGTAGGCAGGCCACTAAGGTATGCTTTGCCAATGATCGGGGCTCAGGATCACCTCCAAAGGAATCCACCAATGTCGGTGACCATACACTTACTCGTTCACACTCTCTCCACGACACTAGTTAGACTCAAGAGCAAATCCGTAGGACATTAGGATAATCACGAGGCTTTGGTTACGGTGAGGTAAACAATGATAAAAAGAAAGGTTATGCACCTAACCCAAATTAGCTAGCCTAAAAAGAATCCAACAGCTAACCACAATATATGCACGTACACCACACCTCTAGACTTAACTTTTAACATATGGGTGTGTGCACCGCCTACTCCAAATATAATCACATTTCCAAAAAGATTTTGAATTTAAATGTTTTCTTTTCACTTTGATTTTTTTTTCTTTACAAATTGTTTTCTTTTTTTTTCTTTTTCTTCATTTTATTTTCACAATTCTGCAGATATAAACTTGGGAGCACTTCCACATTTTCATAAATAATAACACCACATCACATCCTATCATGAAAATATAAAACACTAAACTCGACTTGGGTGTGCGACTAGGATAGGATATGGGGCTTTGGTGAATTAATGTGGAGCTGAATCAAAAGAAGGGTAGGCACAACGGGGCTAGCGAGGATATGACGTTAGTAACGGTACAAAGCTCAACCGGGCCAAAATGATGGCCTACATCATGCTTACGCTAGACTAACCAAGTACCCATACTTCGAGAGTAGCTTAGGGCAAGTTCTTAGCCACCGAGAAAGATAATCCTTCCTCCCGACTCGAGCAAAACGAGTCTAGTGACGGCTACACACATTCCTATACTACCGTTTGATTCACACCGGATTCACCAACTTTTGAGTAGAATAAAAAGACCTTTACGCAAATAGAAAAGTATAAAACCATAAGCATACAGAAAAATTAAATCTACTCGAATTTCTACACGAGACGAGAGCAGTTGACTAGAAACACAACATGGTCAACATTTTACTCTGTCTCACAATCCTAAGCCAACACCATAATTTTCCCAAATCTAACGATGAAATGAGTTTAACTCGCGGTACACTAATAGCTAAGTGCGCGCTCAAGTGGATGCAGTGCAATGAACTAACCAAAATAAAACTATAAAAACTTCTAGTATGCACATGAGATGTGCACGTGCAAAAGGTAACAAAACTGGCTCTCCCCCAGACTTAATCTAAACTACACAGCATATGATAGAGAAATTAAAATCATAAAGAGCTAAGGGAAGAGGTTACCCAATGCTCAGCTAGTGAGCATACCAGAAGACGCGTGAAAAATCGAAGCAGGCCCGCCATACGAAGAATCACAACCCCGCCAATGCAATTTTCCATGAATACCTGCAGGGGTGAGCTCCGTAAAAACAAAAGAAAAATGGAAAATACAAAGAAATGCTAAAACTAAGCTAGACATGAAAAATAAAAATACAGGAAATATAAGATAACTACTGGGGTTATTGTCATCCCAACACGACTTATTAAATTCTATATAGTTCTAGCTAATGGACCTATGAAAAGAAAAATGCACCAGTAATTGTTCCATTATCCGTTGCGGTAACGGGTACCGATACGGTGATAAAACAGTTACTCCTCTGCCTAAATAATCATATCTGCTCCTCGCAGGCAGAGGAAATAGGAAGTAGGATGAGGAGGAGGCCTGGTCCTCACTCTTCTCACCACAAAACAAATCCTTTCCTAGCAAGGTTTCGTCCACCACAAGTTCGCTGGGGGCGAAGGTGATGGCAGGGGCTTCCACTGTGAAGGAGTTAGCGACATCCTCATACAAGAGGATGCACTCATCGACAGCCTGAGTGCAAGGCTCAACGTCAACCCAACCTACCCTTGGAGATTCAACCTGCACAGTCTCAGTTAAGGAAGGGGGGTCAAGAAATAAAAGGGATGAAGAACATAAAGAAATAATCAGGGGAGTGATCCCGGTTTCACTCCCCAAAGGTTGAGGTAGAAAAATATCGTCAGCAATGTCGACAATGCTACAAGGCTCGGCCGGATCCATGGAGGCCTCCACCAAGACTTGGACTTCCTTCTTTGGTATCAAGGGAGAATCCTCGACACCGGGAAGGTTGTCCTCCTCCATGGGAGTGGAAACAATCCATGTATCACAAGCCTCAACTTGTGTTGCATCGTCGAAAATGTCATCAGAGATGACTGATGTAGAATGCACAAAATGCGGAAGATCTTTGCTTGGATAAAAGTCAAGCACAGGTTCCTCACAAAGAATCGGCTCCACGCTTGAAGATGTATGCACAGGAGAGATGGGCTCTGCCACATCAAAGCCTAGATTAGCCACACATCTGTTGGTTGTGTCCACATCATTCCCTTCAACAAATGAAGGTGACAGGGATACATAACCAGATGATGAAGTTGTGCCGACGAGGGTAGGACTCGGGATGATCCGGATGTCCGGCTCATCATCCTCTTCCATAACACGGAGATACTCGCTCAATCCTTCAGGACATGATCTATTCTATGACAATACAAACACTTTCTCCCATTACTCTGAGGTCCTTGTAGGGCTGGAGAGGAATAAGAGAACGGTGTATGTGGCGAGGACGATTGACCATAAGCTTGGGGCACAGCGTTTGAAGGGCTGTATGAATACAACATTTCATGCATTGCGTGCTGAGGCTTATGCTCAATATCTCTCGTAGGGCATTCATGACTATCTTGGGAAGGCTTTCCACACCAACAACATTGGGCATACGAATATCCCCACATGGTGTCAAAATAGCAGATTCAAAATAAATTATGCAAATTACTAAATCCAACAATATATTACTACAATTGCCTAAACAAACAAGAAAAAGGCAGGCAAAACAAAAATAGAACAAAACAAAAGCGATTTACAAAGGAAAAAGAAGGAAATCTCACATCTCTCTCTCTAGAAACTCACACGACTGTGTTCCCCGGCAACGGTGCCAAAAACTTGATGATAAAGATCACGACAGTGAATTGGTCGCACAAGTAATATAAAATGGGCGAGTTTTCCCAAGTATCGATCTCTCAAGGAACACAACAAGGTGGAGTTAATTTTGAGGCGGACTTTAGATTGAAGTCCTTAGGTCGGAGTTAACTTAGGGGGGTTTTGATATTTGCGAAAAAAGAAAATAAAAGGCTAACAACTACTCCTATGCAACGCCGCTATGCGATGCTTCGCCAGGCGGGATGGAAGACTAGTCGGGCTGCTATGCACTGAATCGCTGGGTAGATGGACGAGTAGGCTTACAGATGAGGTTGTTAGAATGGCGGAATGAGTGTCATGAGCACCTCTTCGCTACGCATGCCACTAGCAATTGCTAGTGCGGCAAGGGTGGATGGTGGTGGACTGAATAAGGCGGACCTAAAGAAAATATAACGAAAATACAAATCACAAAGATATGATTTAATATAAGCGTTTTACAACTAAGCGCACATCATCTATAAATAAAGTTTACAACAACACATAAACGACAATAAAGGAAGAATAAGGCAAGAGATCGATCGAATCCGAAGTCTTGCTGAGGATTCACGGTACGAATAATCGGATTGTCAATCCGCATCCAAGCTCGGTCCTCAACTGCGTCCGGGGTAGAGAAGGGCTGTCACCACCTTCCAATGGCCCGTCTTCTTCGTGCCACGATAGCGGACGAAATTGCAAACTTTCCTTTGCTTGATGGCTATGGCGTTGAAGCTTGAAATGAGCCCAAGAGATGATGGAGGAGGCCGAGAGGAAGCTCCGGCTTGGACTTGGTGGTGAAAGCTTGCCCGGAGCACCTCCCTAAGGTCGAGATTGAAGGAGGATGGCAGAATTACTCCTCGTAGACGAAAACGGCGGAGGAAAAATGAGCGATCCCCGAATTAGGGTGGAACCTGCATATTTATAGAAAACAGAATTGAACAATGCGCATGATCACGGGCGCATGACCAGTGGTCGCGCGCACTTGTCCAGTGATCGTGCGCACTAGCATGGCAGATTAGGAAGAATAACTGGGATAATGCGCACGAGCAGTGGCGCACAACCAGTGTTCGTGCGCACTATGTCCAATGGTCGTGCGATTAGCCCAGAAAGGACTCCAGGAAAAGAGGAATCAATGCACACGATCAGTGGCGTACGACCGGTGGTCGTGCGCACTATGTCCAGTGGTCGTGTGATTACCCCAGGTAGATTCTGCAAATCAGGGTACATTGCGCACGATCATCGGCGCATGACCAATGGTCGTGCACACTATATCTGATGATCGTGCGTAGTATTCCTGCTTCCAAACGTCCCCGAAACACGCACACGACCCCTAAACCCAGCACTGATATGTGCAGACATTCCAGAAGAGCACAAAACGAAGTACAGAAAAATATACACAACCACGGGCTTATATGTGCACTTCCTATGGAAATAACGATAAGATGAAATATATACGATAATGAACTAAAAGTGAAGTGAATATGAAGGAAAACTTGTCTAGATGAGTCCGAAAATAGGTATATAAAATAGACTCATCACTGAGCCTAGTGGAAAATAGCGGGCTGAAGCCCTGGTTGCTGAGCCGGCCCTCGAAAGCCAATGCGAACGTTTACTTGTTATACACATGTGTGACCGGCCTGTGTTCCTATGTTTGGAAGACACTGTTTATTTAAGTAAACTATTTTAAGGCCATAAGTCCAAGTACTTTGTGTATTTTGTACGCTCATTCATAATTTCGGTATTTAGTGGACATTCATGCTCTTGGCTAGGGTTCTTTTCTTTGTAACTCTTAAAATGCTTCCGTTAGAATGTATTCTGTGTAGGACGTGTGTTATTGAAAGGATGGTTTCATTTCGTAACCCTTCAGTCTATTTGTGGTGTATAGCATCGGGCCCCGGCCGCATCTACTGCTATATGCTATGTGACGGATAGGGGTGTTACAAATTGGTATCAGACTACTGGTTTCGGTCATGCTTAAATGAATTTGTGGGTGAATTCTTTTAAGGGTTGGTGAGCACATACGTGTGCGTCATTGTTATGACATAAAAAACCCATGAATGTCCACTTAGGAATGAAAATACACATGTTTGAGGAACCTGTGTGTTCCTAGAATTGCTTTTTGCAATATTGTTCGGTCACTTAATGGTGTTTTGTACGACTATAGGTGACCAGGAGTGGTGTATGGCCGTCAGAACACTCGCTTTCTGAGGAATACATTGCACCCAATGACGTGCTTGAGACCCCTCCTTTGTTTGAAACCATAAGAAGGGTAGTTGAAGCGGTGTTCGATGTGACTAATGAAAACCATGGAAGGATTGTTCAACACTTTGCCCCTGATGTGGCTTCAACGTCGGGCGGCATGATGGAGCAAATGACATTTATTAGACCATCGGGTCAGTAGTTGAACATGCGTTTAGTGCAAGGAGCGCACTCAGTTGACGAATATTTCCAGGCATTTCTTATGATAAGCCGTTACCCATGCTTTGAATTAGAGAACGAGTAGTGTATGGTCGATAGATTTTATAATGTTATGCGTGCCGAGTTGCGAATTCTATTGCTAGGACCAAAATTATTGGGATTCTGAGCCTTGGTGGAGTCGGCTAGATCTTTGGAAGTAGATTTGGAGAAGACTCACCAGATGCCAGTGAGCAGGGTATCGAACTCTGCATGTACTATAAGTGCTGCATTACGTAGAACGCTGAAAAAGGGGGCCAAAACATCGACTAGCAAAGCTACTTACACTTGACATACTTGTGGCAAGAATGGGCACTTTGCCCGATATTATTGGGATGGTGCTCAGAAGACAAACAAAGCTATGTCGGGAATAGTTGAGGACTCTAGTGCAAAGGAAACAGTGTTCAAAATGCCGAACTCCTCAAAATATGTGTTCCGTAAGTGTTATAAGAAGGCTAGGACTTCAGGTCCAACCCATTCTTCTAGTGCATCTGGGGAGACTACGGGCCAAACCCCGGCCGCATGCTATAATTATGGAAATCCGGGACACTTTGCCAGAGATTGTTAGAACGGACGTCCAAAGTCTAAGAGGAAGACTAGGGCAACGTACGAGGAGAAGGGCAAGGCGGTGGTGTCAACCGGATCCCAATATACTCTAGCCCAGCCTAGGGTGTACAATTTTGGCCTGTAGGAGGCCATAAAGCAAGCTGACGTGGTGACAGATATGAGTTAAATTTATAGAAGTTTAGCTTTAAATACTTATTGCCCTTGCGCATGTTAGCTTAGGACTGTTTGTGCTAGGCTTTGTTTCGCTTTTCGATTATCCGGTGAGAGCACCATTTGATTCGGCAGCTTCACAATCCTTTTGTTCCAAAGGATTTATATCGTTCATCGGAGTACCTTCTTCGATGACAAAAGACAAATTGGATGTGATGTTGCCTAATGGGTGCTCAATGCGCGCTGATAGAGTTTGTTGCGTTTAGATATGGATTGGGAGTCAAGAGTTTGACTTGCAAGCATTGCTACTGACGATAGTTGAGTTCGATGTGATCTTTTGTATGGACTGGCTCTCAGAGTAGCGGGCATACATTGATTGCAACCGCAAGGAGGTTAAATGGGGAACTGATCGTGAGATGACTTTTGCGGGCTTGAAGGGATCAAGCAAGACTTTGATGTCCTCTCTCTAGGTGGTTAAGGCAGTTCGTGCTGGTGCAGAGCTGTTTCTCACTTTGGTTAAAGGTTCGAAGCGCAAGCCTGGTTTGGAAAACATCTCAGTAGTATCCGAGTACCCCGATATGTGCCCTGACGATCTCCCTGGAGCCCCACCTCAGTGGGAGATTGACTTCACTATTGAGCTGGTGCTAGGTGCTAAACCTGTGTCATGCTCTCCATATCAGTTAGCGCCTAAGGAGATGGTGGAACTGAAGGTTCAACTTAAGGAGCTGTTGGAGCAGGATTATGTGCGTCCAAGTTCGTCTCCTTGGAGCGCACCGGTCCTTTTTGGTAAGAAGAAGGACGGAAGTTTACAACTCTGTATCGATTATCGAGAGCTGAATAAGTTAACGGACAAGAACAAGTACTCGATCCCAAGGATTGATGATCTATTCGATCAGTTAGTTGGGTCATCGGTGTACTCGAAATTGGATATTAAATCCGGATATTATCAGTTGAGGATGAGAGAAAGTGATATCCCCAAGACAGCTTTCAGTACGCGGTATGGGCATTATGAGTTTACCATCATGCTGTTTGGGTTGACGAATACACCATCCGTGTTTATGGATTTGATGAACAGGACGTTCAGGGAGTACTTGGACAAGTTTGTGAGAGTCTTTTTCGACGACATATTGGTGTAATCGCACAGCGAGGATGATCATTTTAAGCATCTGCATATGGTGTTGGAGACATTAATGAGGAATCAGCTTTATGCCAAGTTCTCCGAATGCGAGTTTTAGTTGTCCTCCGTAGCATTCCTTCATCATGCAGTTAGTGGAGAGAGTATTGCGGTAGATCCGGCGAAGATAGTTGCTATGCGGGAGTGGCCTGTGTTGTCTACGGTAGCGGAAGTCTGGAGTTTTCTCGGTTTGGTCGGCTATTACAGGAGCTTCGTAGAGAACTTCTCGCGGATAGCGTTACCCCTCACTACTCTGATGAGGAAAGATCAAAAGTTTGGGTGGTCGCCAGAGTGCGCACGAGATTTCGAAGAGCTGAAGAGTCGGTTGACCACGACGCCTATTCTATGTTCGCCAGTTGGGACAGAAGGATTTGAGCTTTACAGTGATGCTTCGGGCAATGGTTTAGGGTTGTGTCCTGCTGCAGCATGAGAAAGTGATAGCTTATGGATTGCGTCAGCTGAAGGTACACGAGAGGAATTATCCGGTCCATGACTTGGAGTTAGCGGCCGTGATATTTGCCCTAAAGCTGTAGAGGCACTACCTATATGGTGTGAAGGTCGATATTTATACCGATCACAAGAGATTGAAGTACTGGTTGGATCAAAAGGATCTAAACATGTGGCAGTGGAGATGGATGGAGTTCCTGGGGGACTACCCATTCATGATTCATTATGTGCTTGGGAAATGCAATGCAGTTGCAGATGCATTGAGTCATAGGGCCCCTACGCAAGCCAACTTATTATCGGTTCATGACAAGCTTTTGATTCAGGAGTAGGAGGCATTAGAGATCTCTTGTGTTGACAAATAGACTAGTGCCAAAGCACAATTTAACTGGACAGAGTTCAATACGACCTGGCTGATCGGATTCGGCAGGCTCTAGACTTGGATAACAACATGAAGCAAATCATGGATGAGACTTTGGATGGGTCAAATTCCAAATTTATTGTTAAGGATTGATTGTTGCAGAAGGACAGTCGTCTGTGCGTCCGAAATATGGGTAAACTGTGGGTGGAATTGATGTACGAGTCTCTTCATACCAAGTACTCGATTCACCCAGGGAGCATGAAGATGTACGTTATATGAAGAAGTTGTTCTGGTGGACAGGACTTAAGAAAGACGTGACACTTTTTGTTGTAAAGTGTCAAACGTGCGCCTTAGTGAAGGCGGAGTGCCAGAAGCCTGGAGGTTGTTGCAACAAATGTTGGGAACCAAGCTGAGTTTCAGCAAGGCCTTTCATCTACAGACGGATGGTCAGACTGAGAGGGCCAACAGGATAATTGAAGACATGCTTTGCATGTGCATCTTGGATTTCAGAAAGCAGTGGGAAGATCACCTGTACTTGGTGGAGTTTGCTTATAACAATAGCTAACAAGTAAGCATTCAAATGACGCCCTTCGAGACCATTTATGATACGAAATGTCGCACGCCGTTGTCATGGTTGGAAACAGGTGAGTCGAAGCTGTACAAACGGCAAGAAGTGGAAGATGCAACTTCGTTGGTACGAACTATTCGAGAATGATTGTTGATCGCTCAGGACAAGTAGGCTAAATACTATAATGCCAAGCATCGAAACGTTGAGTTCGCTATTGGCAACTAGGTTTATTTGACGATTAAGTTGTTCAAGGGCGTCTCACGGGTACGATGCTTGAAGAAGCTAAGCTCGAGGTACCTTGGACCATTTGAGGTTCTGGAGCGAATTTGTGAAGCAGCTTATTGACTGAAGCTATCAGTGGAATTGAGTGGTCTACACGACGTATTCCATATTTTGGTGTTACGGAGGGCGGTGCAAGAGCCTCGCAAGTTATTACGGTTGAACAAGTACCGGTTGAAAATGGGTTGATGATGAAGGTCAAGCACGTTCGCATTGAGGACTCGGAAGTAAAGCGACTGCATAATAAGGACTTCAGGATGGTCAAGGTCCGTTGGGACAACTACAGTCTGGAGGAGCTCTCATGGGAGCAAGAGCAGACCATGCTTGAGGAGCACCCGGAGTTATTCCACTCAGGTACCGTTAAAGTTTTGTGTATCTCTTCCTTTCTGTAATTTTGGGATGAAATTCTTTTTTAGAGCGAGAGAATTATAACGCCCCGAAACTCAAAAGAGGGTCAGATAATGTTTATATCCAAGTTTGGTGCCTAATAAGGGTCACACAGCCTGGGACACGGGCGTGACGGGCGTGTCCAGGGCCATGTCGTGCTCGGGTTCGACGAACTTGCCAAGTGGTCGATGAAATGCACTCGACGAGGCATCGATACTGTGAACATGGCCTAAGAAACGGTCATGTCCAGAGCCGTGTCCTGCTCGGGTTGTTAGCCGGTTTGTGTCGGGAGAGGAACATGGTCTTGATCAAGGCGTGTTCTGGTTAACACGGGTGTGTCACAATTTACACGGGCATGTTAAGAACCCATGCCCTCTTCGGAATGGTTTGGTCCTGTGTCGATTGAGGAACATGCCCCATAATACGGGCGTGTACTGGTCGACATGGGAGTGTCAGAAGGAACACGGGAGTGTCAGAAGGAACACGGCAGTGTCAGGAACCCATGCCCTTCTCTGTATGTTTGGCCGGCTGTGTCGGCTGTTGAGCATGGCCAGGAACACGGTCGTGAGCATGGCCGTGTCTGGCACACGATATGTAACATGGGTGTGTCTAGTGGTCGTGTCCTATTCTGGATGTAACGGTTTCAGCATTGGTTGAGGCGTACGGCCTTGGACACGGGAGTGTCACAAGCCGTGTTCGGCCCAGTAATGTTATTTTAAGTGCGAATCGTGGCCGTCCGTTTCCATCTTTTGGGATCCAAGGGCCCATGGCTATCCTTGCTGAGTTAAGGCTGGGAATAATGTTTAAAACCCACATTCCACTTTTAAATTTCTCTTTCTAAAGCTTTAGACAGAGGGGAGAGCAAGGAAGAAGGAGGAGGAGAGATTTGGCCTCCGGTGGAGCTTCAGAGCACCAAATCGCAAGCCGAGTCCAGATCTGCGGAGGCGAGGCCAATACGGTGTTGTTCATCCTTCTAGATCTTCATGGCGCCAAAGAGAAACTCAAGGGTAACGATTATCTTCTTGGACATCTGAAGTCCTCTTTCCTTTTTGCATAGGAAGCCTGCTCCCGCGAGTATGTAGTGAGTGTGAGGTATTCCTTCCGGTAGACATGGATATTCCCCGTTGTTTTGCATGTACAGTCCGGAATTGAAGAACGGACATAGACATGGTGTGTGAAGCCTACCCAAACAAGTTGGTCTAGATCTGATGTTTCATTATGCATGAATGGCCGGAGAAGACTCTGCGCCGATGGTTGTTTTCGGGTTTTCTACATGGTAGATTGCAACAGGGAACCTTGAGGACTAACTCCAAGGTGCACCCAGAAAACTGGGTAGAAGCGTGATTCTGCCATCTTGGTGTCATGGGAGCCAACTTGCACATAACTGGGTTATGTAAAGTGTGTGATCATTTTTGGACTCGGGGAAGCTTGACCCGTGCATATGGATTAAATTGACATTGCAGTGTGAGCAACGGGTTAGGCGGAACCGTACCGGCTCTATGTCGTTCGGTTAAAGCGACCTAAGGTACGTGGTACTTGTCGTTGGCATTGATGGAGGGTCTTAGGAATAGGCCGGTAAGACTATAATGCTCATGAGGTTTGCCATCCTGGAGGTGGTGGTGAGACCACGGATTTTGACTGGGTTCACCGAGAATGTGCCCTGAGAGCACGGGGTGTGTTGTCGTGCGTGCCTACGCCTGTGATGAAGTGTAATTTCACTACTGTTTCACTATGCCAATAAAGTGCAGGGAAGTAGTATCGCCACCCCGAGTTAAGGGGCGGGGTCATTATAATTTGGTTAACTTTAGCGGATCGTTGCTTTTGTTTGCTGCCGCTGCAGTGGATTGTTGCTTGCAGGTGATGCGGAGCCTAGTGCCAAATAGCGGGCTGAAGCTCTGGTTGCTGAGCCGGCCCTTGAAGGCCAATGCGAACGTTTACTTGTTATACTCATGTGTGACTGGCTTATGTGTCGATGTTTGGAAGACAATGTTTATTTAAGTAAACTCTTGTAAGGCCACAAGTCCAAGTACTTTGTGTATTTTGTACGCTCATTCCTAAATTGGGTATTTAATGGACATTCATGTTATTTGCTTGGGTTCATTTCTTTGCAACTCTTAGAATGCTTCTGCTGGAATGTACTTTGTGTAGGATGTGTGTTATTGGAAGGATGGTTTCATTTCGTAACCCTTTAGTCTGTCTGTGGTGTATGGCGTCGGGCCCTGACCGGACCTACTGCTATATGCTATGTGACGGATAGGGGTGTTACATCTAACTACTTTGCTCTTCCTTCTTTCTAGTGTTCATTTGTAGTTCGTGAGAGAGCAATTTCCCAAAGAGGTTCTGAGGGTTAATTTCAGGAAGCTTTCCAAATTGTCCAATGGTCATGACTTTGGTGTTCCAGTCCTTTGTGAGGGATCCTAGAAATTTGTCATTGAGCTCTCCATATGTGAAGGTACAACCATAGTTCCTGAGGCCATTTACAATCTTAAAGAATTTCTCGAATCTATCAACAATACTATCACTTGATCCTTGCTTGAATGCTTTGTATTCCTTATTCAGCAACGATTTGCGGTCGTCACTGAATTCTTTTGTCCGTTCCATCAGCACAACTAGGCAGCCCCTCATTTCTTTGGCAGATTTATAGTGGAATAGATTCTGAAGCATTGAGTCATCCACTGCACATGCGATGATGTTTATTGCCTTCTTATCAAGAGAGACTAAGGCAATTTCATCCTTAGTCAAGTCGATCATCTTCTTGGGGATCATGACTGCAGGATTCAGAGCTGATAGTTGAGTTGGTATATGAGGTCCTTCTTCCACAATCTGGAATATTCTGGGATTAGCAGCTTCCATGAAGAACCTTACTTGTTCTTTCCACATGGAAAACTTTTCTTTTGTGCAAACCGATGGCTTTATAGAAGACATGTCTTTACTTTTGTCCTTGGTTACTAGACAGAATCTCTTGACGCTAGAACATGGATCTTGTTCATGGTGTTAACCTTATATCGGACAAAATGCCCCTCTGATACTAATTGAAAGTATTTAGCGTCTACCTAAATCACCTATAGGGTGGTGAATAGGTGATGTCTGTGTTTTTTTTTGAGGAATAAAAATTACTTAAAATTAAGCACACAAACATTGAGATTTATAGTAGTTCCCCGAGTTAGGTACGTCTAGTTTCCCACCTCGCCTATCTACCACGAAGGGATATATTCAGCTACTTCACCACTCTCATATTTCCATAATCTTGCACCTCAGAGCTGCAACTCCTGCAGCTCGGAGACGATGCTCCTATCACTCGGAGAACAACCTCTCCTACCACTCGATCCACAACAAGATCTACGACTCGATCCACAAAACAGATCTACAACTCGATCCACAACCAGATCTACCACTCGGAGAAAAATATACTACAAAATTAAATGAATATTTTACAACAATATTACAATCACTTAGACAAGAATTGAGATCTTGAATCCGACAATCTTCCAGAATAGTGGATCTTGAAATTGCTTGGAGAACACCGAATATGTAGACTTGGAAGATCTTGAATCTTGACTTGAATCTTCGAACGGCTTGATATGGAGGATTATAGATTTATATAGAGAGAGCAATCTAGTCGAGTATGTTGAAGACGATGAATCGTGCACAGTATGTCGGTGGTCGATCGAATGAATTGCGAAACAATTGTGCGTCGGCGGCGGACGGACAGTTTTCCGATTTTGGCAATTCTTCTATGTTTGAAATGATAATAATTAGATGGAAAGGAAATATCCCCTAGGTATTTATATAGATCTCCTTGACAACGATTACAAAAAAATTTCGAAAAACGAAACCTAGAAATCACTGTGCATGGCCGACCGAAACCCGAACCAAAGTATTGAAAAATTCGGAAAAATGACCTAAGTCAAATTCATCGAGTATCGCCGAGTATCACTAGTATACTCGCTGAATGAGTGTTGATATACGACGAATTAAACTTAGACAAATCTGGACAGGATAGCCATTCACTCAATGCCAAAGTAGAGAATCATACTCGACAAATTCGTCGAGTATCAACTTGTATAGTCGATGAAATCGTCGAGTATAAGATCAATGACTCAACACTCTTGACTTCATTATAAGTAATATTCGACGAGTGAGACTTATAAAAATCCAGAGAAGTAACGTTGAATGGACTCCGACGAATTCAGCGTGTATTGTCTAGTATATTCAATAAATTCGGTGAGTATCGTTAGATACATTTGACGAATTCGACGTGCATACTCGATGATACTCAACAAATTTTACTTGGTGGATTTTCCAATTCTTAGAAAATTTGCGCCAAGTACAAATGATGAATTCAACGAGTGTTGGAAGAGATATATGACAAATTCAATGAGTATCAATTAGTATACTCGACGAATTCGATGTCTATTCCTAACAATACTCGACGAATATTACTTAGGCAAATTTATGTCCTTCTGATTCCAAGCCTTATTCCTTCCTTGATCATTCCCCTGTACTTGGGACAGAAGTACACCACAATAGAGAGATTATATGTAAGTCAACATATTGGCCTACACAATAAGGGATTACAGTGTATACTCCTGTATTTACTGACCCACTGTAACCTGACATTGATGTGTACCTAGTAATGTAAACTTGCAAGTACATAAATAAAATAGACGCATAAAATACTGTCATAATTCATCTTAGCTTAACTGGCCCTTCTTTAAATCTGGATTATTATGGATACAAAACCCAACAACAAGTTGCAGCTACCAACACCTGGTGGTCCCACTGTTCAAGGAGCCATTTTACTATGGAATGGAAATGAAAGAGGTCAAGGAAGAAGACAGAGACTTTTTGGGTATTATAGAGATTCATCTTCTTCCTCTCGACCTAATTGCAGAGTTGAAGAACTTGCTCCTTCTATTCAAACAAGAAGTTCAAGAAAGTTATCTTTTGACAATCCTATCTTGAACAGCAAGTTCAGAGCGTTCTCTCTCTGAGCTAGATGAAGAAATAGAGCAATCCATTATTGTAGTGACTTCACAGCTCAAGTAGAACTAATCTTGAAGATCCATTCCTGAAGCTGTGAAGTTGAAAGGACTGAATCATATCAGTTCAGGAAAAGACAGACTCGGAGATTGTATCTCTGAATGAATTCATACACACTAATAAACCTCTCACTTATAGGATCATTAGTGATCTTAGTGTAAGCCCGATCTATAAAGGCTGAGGTATTATCTTTCTATAGACCTGAGTTGTAGGGCCTTTAGGCCTGGGTTGTAGGATTCTAGTTGGGAATCTAAGTGGTAGGATCCTTGTATGGATCTAAGGTACGGCTAAGTGAATGAGCTATAGGATATTTATCCCCTGAGGTAGGATCCAGTTTTGGATCTGAGTGTAGGTCTTTCCTCTAAGCCTGAGTATAGTACTTTGCCTAAAGTCTGAGGTAGGTAGTCTGGTATAGATTACTGAGTTGTAGGGGATTATATCTCTGAGTGTAGGGCCTTGTGTAATGCCCCGAAAATCGTTATCGAGCTGGTCGTGTCCAAGAGAATTTTTGGTGTCAGTATAGGGGTACACGTCATGGGACACGGGCATCTCCAAGGCCGTGTGGTTCTCTGTGTTGGCCGGCTGTGTCCAGAGAAGGACATGACAGGGAACACGGCCACGTGACACGGGCATGTCAAGTGACACAGGCGTGTCGATACCCTTGTCACCACCCGTGTTCCCATGAGTCATTTCGGTTGGCATGGCGGTTACTGGTAACACACCATAAAGATACGGGCGTGTCGGAATCCGACATGGGCTTGTCAGGTTGAGACATGGGCGTGTCTTGACCGGTGTCCTTTTCTGTGCTCGATGATTGTGCCTGGATCGAGGCACACGGCCTGGGACACGGCCGTGTGTGAGGCCGTGTTCGACCCAGGTTTGAGGGATTTTGGGCTGATATGAGCCGCTCGTTTTCTTTAATTAAGATCTGATGGACCAGATGTGTTCCTGCTCTGTTAAGGCCGGGAATGGAGGTTTAATTCCACATTTTCTCTTTACCATTCTCTTTCTAAGAAGTTAGAGAGAGGAGGAAGGAAAGGGAGGGATTCTGGCTGCCTGCGGATCATTGGAGCACCGATTTGAGAACCGAGAGCGGATACGCGGAGGAAATTTCATTATGAAGCCTTCTATCCGTATAGATTTCCATGGCGCAAAAGCGTACTACAAGGGTAACGATTCTCTACTTGAGCATGTGAAGCTCTCCTTCTTTTGCATAATGAAACCCGCTCTCGTGAGTGTGCGGTGAGTGTGAGCTGTTCCTTGGGGTTGATGAGAATAGTACCCCTTGTGTTGCATATAGTGTCCGGAATCAAAGTACGGACATAGACATTGTGTATGAAGCCTACTCACACATGTTGGTCTGGATCGGTGATGTTGCATTTTGTATGGTTTGTCGGAGAAGACTCCGTGTTTTATGTTTTTGGGCTTCTACACGGTAGATTGCAGCAGGCATCCTTGGGGATTAACTCGAAGGCGCACCCGGAAAACTGAGCGGAAATGTAATTCTACTAACTTGGCGGTCGGGGAGCCGGCCTTGTACATAACTGGGTTATGTGATGTTTGGTATTGATGCGGGATCTGAGAGAAGCTTGGCTCGTGCGTAGGTCTTAAGGTGACTATGCGGGTGAGCAACGGGCAAGTGGAATTGGACCCGGGCTATGTTGTTCGGTGCGAGAGAACCAAAGAGGGACTGGCCGTTGGCATAGTCAGGTGCCTTAGACGTTGGTCAGAAATGCTAAAGTGCTCATGTTGTTGCCATCCTGGGGATGGTGGTGAAGCCACTGAATTGACAGGATTCACCGATAATGTGCCCTGAGTGCACGGGGTGTTTGGCAGTGCGAGCCTACACCGGTGGCGAAGTATGTTTGTACTTTATTGTTTAGCTGGGCTAATGAAATGCAAGGAAGGAGCACCGCCGTCCCGAGTAAGGGGCGGGGTCTTTATAATTTGGTCGGCTTTGGCTGACCGTTACTTTGTTTACCACCGTGCTGTGGAATGTTGCTTGCAGGTGCTGCGGAGCCGAGTACCAAATAACGAGCTGAAACCCATGTTGCTGGGCTGGACCTCGAAGGACAATGCGAATAGTAGTATTTTATTTTTGTCATGTGAGGCCGGCCTGCGAGCGGATGTATGTAAGACACTATTTGTTAACTGAACTCCTGTAAGTCCATAAGGTTGCATTCAGTGTATTCGTTGTTTCATTCCTTTGGTAGTTGTGGACATTCATGATAGTTGATCTTTCAATTATGGGTTCTTTATAACTGTTTAAACACTTCCGCTAGAATGCTCTATGTTAGGGCGAGTTGTCGTAGTTGGAATGTATTGATATTATCAAGTAACCCTTCCGACTGTCTGTGGTATATGGTGTCGGGTTGCAGCTGGACCTTCTGTTATATGTCATACAACGGATGGGGGTGTTACAATTTGGTATCAGACTTCTAGTTTCGGTCAACTTAAATGAATTCGTGGACGAATTATTTTAAGGGGTGGTGAGCACATGTGTGCGTCATCGTTATAACATCAAAAGAACCCATGAATGTCCACTTAGGAATAAAACATACTCTTGTCTTGAGGAATATGGGTGTTCCAATGATTGCTTTTCGCAATCTGTTTGTCATCTAATCAAGGGTTTTTGCTATTATAGGCAGCTAGGAGCGGTGCTGGGCAATCGGAACGCCCGCAATTCGCGGAAAGTAGTGCACCGAGGGACGTGCCAACAATACCTCCTTCAGCAGAAACCATCAGATTGGTTGCTGAAGCAGTCTTTGATATGATAAATGCCTAACCTGCAGGGCAAATGCACCATGTACCACTTCTAAATGAGCAAGAACCGATTAGGGCGGCAGAGCTGGGAGTGGTAGAGCTCACAGCAGTTGATCTGGTACCTCAAAGGAGAGCTGCGATGAAGCAGCTCAAGCATGTAATAAGCTTTAATCCTTCGAGGTTTGACGGGATTGGAAGGCCAACTCAAGCTGAGGATTGGCTCTCTACGATAAAAAGGGTCTTGACGCCCACAGAAACTGTTGAGTGGCAGAAGACCACCATAGTGACCTTCCTTTTGGCAGGTGAGGCGAGGCTGTGATGGGACGAGCTGGAGGTTCACCTCTTAGTGGGAAGGCAACTTGCAGATGTGCCTATGGAGGAATTCTCAAGGTTGTTCTTAGCAAGATACCTACACTATGCTCAGAAGCTTGAGATGCAGAATCAGTACTTTGGATTGACTCAGGGAGACAGAAGCGTGGATGAGTATCTCCACGAGTTTACGCGGTTGGGTCATTATGCTGGTACTATGTTTACTGAAGAGGAGCAGAAGACCAATCAATTTTATGAGGGTCTACGTGGCGACCTACAGTTACTCCTTGCGGGGCTTAAGGCACAGGGCTTCCTATCCTTGGTAAATTTAGCTCGGTCGTTGGAAAAGGTCGTGAAGGAAGTGCAAGAGAAGAAGGACCCAGGGGAGAAGAAGTCAGAGTTCAAAGTGCAAATTCAAAGTCGGGTTTCCGCAGATGGAACAAGAAGCTGAAGAATTCGAGATCAGCCCCTTCGTCTGGTGCGGCAGGGGCAACCACAAGTCGAGTCCCAGGAGCATGCTATTACTACGGAAAGATGTGGCATTTTGCTCGTGAGTGTTGGAGCGGACGTGCAAAGTCCGAGAGGAAACCTGGAGAAACCTATGAAGAGAAAGGGAAGGCGGTGGAGTCAACTGCGTCCCACCATGCTCCAGCCTAGCCTAGAGTGTATAACCTTGGTCTGCAAGAGGCCATAAAACAAGCTAACGTGGTGACAGGTATAAGTTTAATTATAGCAGTTTAACTTTATGTAATTGTTACCTTTTTATGTTAGCTTACATTTATTGGTGCTAGGTTTCATGTTGATTTTTGATTGTCCAGCGAGGGCCCTGTTTGATATGGGAGCTTCGCATTCCTTCTTGTCCAAACAATCTGTATCGCGCATCGGAGTCCCTTCCTCGATGGCTAAAGACAAGTTGGATGTGTTGTTGCCCAATAGGTGCTCAATGCGCGCGGTTAGAGTCTGTGTGTTTAAGATTCGGATTGGGGATCAGGAGTTTGACTTGCAAGCGTCGGTACTGCCGTTAGTGGAGTTCGACGTAATCTTTGGTATGGACTGGCTCTCGGAGCAGCGAGCATGCATTGATTGCAACCAAAAGGAGGTTAAGTTGGGATTGAACACTGGTGGGGAGACTACATTTGTTGGCATGAGGGGGTCGGGTAAGATTTTGATGTCGGCCCTTCAGGTGATCAAGGAAGTTTGGTATGGGGCAGATCTGTTTATCACATTAGTGCAGGCTTCAATGCCTAAGCCAAGTCTGGGCAATATTCCACTTAAGTCTGAGTATCCTGATGTGTTCCCGGATGATCTCCCAGGAGCCCCCCCTCAGCGGGAGATTGATTTTACTATTGAGCTAGTGTCGGGTGCCAAACCGGTGTCATGCTCTCCGTAACGGATAGCGCCAAGAGAGATGGCAGAGCTGAAGGTGCAACTGCAAGAGTTGTTGGAACAAGGGTATGTGCGTCCAAGTTCGTCGCCTTGGAGCGCACCGGTCCTTTTCGTTACGAAGAAGGATGGGAGCTTGCGACTCTGTATTGACTATTGGGAGTTGAACAAGCTTATGGAGAAGTATAAGTATCTGATCCCAAGGATTGACAATCTATTTGATCAGTTGGTTAGGTCTATAGTATATTTCAAGTTAGATCTGAAATCTAGTTACTACCAACTGAGGATAAGGGAAAGCGACATCCCAAAGACAGCGTTTAGCACGCGGTTTGGGCATTACGAGTTCATGGTCATGCCATTTGGGTTGACCAATGCGCCATCCGTGTTTATGGATCTGATGAACATGACGTTCAGAGAGTACCAGTATCGTTTCGTGATATTATTTATCGATGATATCTTGGTGTACTTGCAGTGTGAGGATGATCACTAAAAGCATCTGTATATGGTGTTGGAGACGTTGAGAAAGAATCAGTTGTATGATAAGTTCTCCAAGTGTGAGTTCTGGTTATCCTCGGTAGCATTCCTTGGTCATGTTGTTAGTGGAGAAGGGATAACACTGTATCCGACGAAGATAGTGGCGATACGGGAGTGGCCTGTATTGACTACAGTGGTGGAAGTCTAGAGCTTTCTGGGGCTTGCCGGCTACTACAGGCGCTTCGTAGAGAACTTCTCGCGGATAGCTCTACTACTCACGGTGTTGACAAGGAAGGGTCAAAAGTTTATGTCATCCCTGAAGTGTGAGAAGGCTTTTGAAGAGTTAAAGAGGCGGTTGACCACGACGCCTATTTTATGTTCGCCGAGTGGAACCGAAGGGTTTGAATTTTATAGTGATGCTTCAGGGAGTGGTTTGGGTTATGTTCTGCTACAGCATGGGAGTGTGATAGCCTATGGTTCAAGACAATTGAAGGTTCATGAGCGGAATTATCCGGTCCATGACTTAGAGTTAGCGGCCGTGATATTTGCTCTAAAGCTGTGGAGGCAGTATCTGTACGGTGTGAAAGTCGATATCTATACCGATCATAAGAGTCTGAAGTACCTGTTAGATCAGAGTGATCTGAATATGAGGCAGCGGAGGTGGATGGAGTTCCTAAGGGAATACACCTTCGAGATACATTATGTGCATGTGAAAGGAAATGCAGTGGCGGATGCGTTGAGTCGCTGGGTTCCTGCTCGAGCCAGCTGGTTGTCGGTACACGATGAGAGTTTGGTCCGTGAATTGGAGGCATTGGAGATAACTTGCGTCGACAAGCAGTCTATTACAGAGGCGAATTTGTTTTGGACAGAGGTGTAGTATGTAACATCCCACTTGCAATTAGACCCCTCTACTTAGGTTGGGTTAGGGCATGTGGTGGGGCATTGGTTTAGGCTAGGTTTGAACCATGGGATTATGGTTTAGTCAAATGGGACCCACAATACGGCCCAAGGTAGTCTAAGTCAAACCTGCCCCAAATTGGGGTCCTAGACACATATTGATTCCACCACTGCATCCCTAACCCTAACATCAACCTAAGGGAACCGTAAGCCATGTCACAAGGTCACCAATTGACTAGAGCTGACCCAAGTCAACCCTAATATTAATTTGGTCAAACCCACACCTAAAGGCCCAAATAGTCCAAGTGGCACACCACCATGGCCCAACCCCAGTTGGGTGGTGTCATAGGGTCCATGACCTTTAGGTGGGGTCAGCCCACTCACCAAGTTGACCAAGTCAACCCTAAAAGTCAACAAAGTCAACATAAGGCCTAAAGGAAGAAAGAGTGAACCAAGCCCACTCCCAATGGGCAAAGCCCACTAACCATGGCCCATGACCAGCCCAAGTGGTCAAAGACAGCTCCTACCCCTTTGAATTAGGAGAGAGAACAAATGCATTGGGTTAAAATTGTAATTTTGGGGGAAAAGAGGAGAGAGAAGTGAAGGAGGAAGGGAATGGTGGCCATGTGGCCCTCCTTCTCTTAGCCCAAGCAGCTCGCTGAGCTTCTCAGAGATATTCCTGCAAGGTGCAGGGATTTGGGGACATCTGCTGGCCAGGAGGAGTTTCCAAAGTTTGGTCGGCCAACCCCCATAACTCCAACTCCTCTCACAGCCACTCCCAGCTAAAAGTAAGCCCACCATCACCTCCAGTGAGCTCAGGCGAGTGGAAATCGACATCTGGAATAAGGAATTTGCTGGAGAATCCAGGAAATGAGAAGGATTCGCCGGAGCAAGCTCGGTCATGGCTCACCGCCACCAAACTCACAGCCAAGCCTCAATTCGGGTTCGTTTCACCTCACCTCTACCCGTACTAGGATCCTAGATCATTTAGGGGAGATATCGAGCTCAATTGAGCCCGATGCCATGTGAGAATGGAGTCAAATTCTCGAGCTTTTCTTCTTGCTCGGGATCGCCGGAGGAGCCGCTTCCGACAACCTCACCGTCATGAAACGCTAGCCCCCACCTCAACGGAGGTGGTGGCAATAATCTCCGGCAATGGCACCGGCCCAGGTGGACGGAAATGGCCAGACTAGGTGACCCAGCTAGGCTCAATCTCAGTCGTTGTTGATCGGGGACGATGAAGCGATGTCGTCCATTTTTATTTATATGTCACACTCTGTCAATGATTTTAAACACAAATTTTATGGTACTTAGGTACAGTTCCAAAGGCAGTGATGAATAGTAATGTTGTATGACTTGCTCTTAACTTTCATTTGCCAACCTAAAGTATAAATTTGTAGCAATATAACTCCTTGTAGGGTTGTTATACTAGGACTGGTCCTAGGCAAGGGCATAAATTCAAATGCATGCCCATGCCAAACCATAAGTCCACATGACCCAAAAGTTTGGACATTTGCTTGATTAGGGAAGACCTAAACTCTATCCAAAAATTGGAATTTTTGGGAAAGGTTTTTGTATAGTATTTATGAAAATACTCAAAATTAAATTAATGAAATATTTTGAGTAATGTGACTCCAAATGGCCCAAAATTTTGGTGGCATGTCCTTGGGTTCATTATAGGCCCATTATAAAAATTTCAGTCACTTTTGACTTATGCATGATGGGTATTCCCTGTTGCATGTGAAGGGTTAACATAGGCCTGGGGTGCATATAGCCATATTTACCAAAATGTGAATTTACCCCTGATCATACATGGTATGACTACAAAACTCCGGAAATAAGTTCATAAGGATGGATTTTACCTCTCATTGAAATATTGGGATTTTTGGAAGCAAAAATCCCATTATTTGGAATTTTTGAAAGTTAGGGCATTTATATGCAAAAAAATTAAAAATAGGGATAATGATGATTTTATGTAGTTTTGACCATTTTGCCCTTTAGGGGAAATTATTTATCTATGGTCAAAATTACAATACAAATATTATGGAAAACTTCATAGCGATGTATTTATGAGATATTGACATGGTATAATTATCCTAGAATTTTTGGATACTTTATTAAATTTTAAACTCAAGGAATGACATTTTAGTGATATTTTCATATGGGATAATAAAAGATCAAATTACTGTTTTAAGTTATGAATTTCAGCACTTAGTATTATTTTAGTAATTTACATATGCAGTAAGTTTTATAGAATTTTTAGTAACACATTTATTGTACTTCCTTTGGAAAGTGGCTGATTAATGGATTTAACAATAAATAGAAATAAATAGAGATATATATGGGAAAATAACAATTCTTGATATCCAGGCATAATTAACCTAGGTAAACCTCAAGAAAAACTATTAGACCCATAGAATCATATGTCATAGTATCTCATGCATAAAGTGGCATAGACCACTTAATTAAAGAATTTAATTTAGGGTCTTAATGACGTGGGAAAAGAATAAAGTTTCATATGGTCAATAGTATATATCATACTACCCTATGATAAATATTTAGTGTCATGGTGACCAAAGGATTGGAAGTCCGACTATACGGGTGGTATTGGGTCATGGGTAGTGACTAGCACAGTTAGCAAAAACTACTCGGACCACATGGGAATATGATTAACTATTGAGGTGAGAATTGCATTAGTGGAATAAGCCCTAATTGGTCTCCTATAGGTCACCACTGGATCACGAGGGGTGGAGTGCAAACCATAAGGACAGTGGTTAAACAGAGATTGACGGAAAACCATCGATTTCCCAGTAATATCTTAAGTCATTAGGTTTATTCCAGAGCAACAACGAGAGCTGGGGTTGAAATATGGGTAGTCATAAACTAAAGTAAATATCCTTGAGAAAGGGAGCTTTGGGCATAATCCCATCGTAGTTTCTAGTGCCCCCAAGAACCATTCACCGGGTATACCCTAGGCAGTACTGGGATTAACCTTAAATCACAAAGTATAATAACCCGTATACAAGAGTAGTCTAATAAGTTAAGCAACGTATCATCATTCTCACTCGTGTAGGGTTGGAGGGATTGTGGTAATATTCTCTCCCATGTAGGGTTGGAGGGATTGTGGTAATATTCTCACCCGTGTAGGGTTGGAGGGATTGTGGTAACATTCTCACCCATATAGGGTTGGAGGGATTCAGGATGGGATGGTCCTACGAGCTGGAGGCTTGGGTTGGAATATCTTGCATGTGCATAAACTTGTGGCGAGTCATGCAGTACTGGGCCAATCATCACACCGATGGCAGTACGGTGGCTCTGGTGAGGTGTGATGGTTTGAAGGGCCAGTGGGTTGTTTTACACTACGGTCTGGAGGACGATCCCCGAAAATGCACAGTCGACCAAAAAGACTGGTGGGTAGCCAGCAATTAGTACGCAGAGACTCTAGAGTGCACCTAGGATGTGTACAGAGGTGTCTGGGAGGTCTAGGCTTGGTAGTGTGATACCCGCCTAGGAGTGGAGATGCCCGCTCCACTACTGCCGTAGCCACAACGGTGGTACCAGAGAGTGATGCTAGCTCTGAAAAGTGGGAACTAATGGTCTGTGATCACAGAGTCATTGCATGTGAGTTGCACTTGCATGACTCATAAATAACTACATGCATTCATTCATATTAGGACATATGCTTCATGGAACCTTATCATATAAATTAGTATGAGCTCTTTTATATTATAAGTTAAATTTGGAAACTCTAACTTATATGTTTATATGGACACTCATATAAGTTAGGGTACTTCTGTGATGTATATTAGCAGTAGATTTTTGTACTTTATTTACTGCACTTTACTTAGTTCCAGTTTTACTTACTTTTGTATTGTACATGCTTATACATTTGGACTATATATATAGAACTGCTAGTGTAGATTTACTGTTTATATTCATACTTGGTAGTATAGATTCATTGTCACCTGCTTCACTTTTGTTAACCTTTGTTGTCCTCCGCTTTGTCCTACCACACAGTGCCTAGGAGTTGCGGCGCAAGGTGCGGAGGAAACGACTAGTCTTTTTGACTAATGGTCGGTGACCAAACTATTTTTAGGAGCTCGAGAAGATGGAGCACCAGCACGACCGGCAGGATGAGGTGACAGGACGGGAGGAGTTGATACCACCACCACCTACTACGTCTACTGCAGCCCAAAGATAGGTGGGACGAGTTCTCCGAGGATAATTTTGCTTCCTCATTTTGTTGTGTGAGGAGAGTTGATATTCATGTACAGGGCATAAGCCCTTTTACACTTCTTATTATTGCTACTCATTGTGGACTGGATGTACTTTCATTTTATTATATGATACTGTACCGTGACTGTGGACTTGTTTGTATTTAATTTCTACATTACTGCTATACTTCTTACTCTCTTTTGTCCAACAGGTTATGTGATCGTTCTAGCCGAAAAAATCGGCGTGTTGCAGTGTCGACTAACCCGTTTGTTAGTGCCATCGTAAGACGGCGGTTCTGGGAATAAGACCGGGAGCCTCCTTGGTAAGGGGAGGGGTGATGGTTAAAACTCCAAAATTATTTACGGTCACGCGGCGACCCGACGGTTTTATTTGAGAAAAAAGGCGAAGTGATTTTATTTAGAAAACGGGGCTCGCGTATTTATTTATTTGGATATAAAACGGTTTAGATCGAGTTTTAACGAAAGGAGGCAAGTGCACCTATCGTGAGTAGTACAGGATATTCCAGGTGGAATATCGAGGTCGTATTGTTCTCGGGGTTGGTTCGATTATTTCTACTCTTCCCTGGAGGGGACTATTAATTTTAACGATGATTATCTTGTCGGGATATTTTATATATAATAAAAAACAGAAAATGGCAGAAAGAAAATGAAAGCATGAAGGTGGTGCCGATGAAGAGCTTAGCTCGATGGCACCGAAAAAACAATTGAACTAAAATAGACTTTAAATAAAAAGAGCTCCTAAGTTTCTAATTAATTAAGGCGGAGACTTGGCCGTGGAGGTTCCACTAAAATGAGCTCACCTAGCTATAGGGCTATCGCTCACCTGAACGCTAAGACTATTCGACCGAACGTTAGTCCGACGAAGGATTCCTCTTAACGCCCGCATTACGCTAAGAACCCCGCTATTGGGTGGGGAACCCAATCCGGTAGAGTTGGCGTGCCTCCTCTCTCGAGGGTTACTGCGGAACTCTCTTTGCCAAGGGGTGATCTGTCCATACGCACGGCCTCTTGGCGAGCGTATGGAAAACGGAAATAGGTCCCACACATCGATATGTGGTCCTACGCGTCGTAAACCCCGGGCAACCTTAAGTACTTTTAATTAATTAGAAAAATTAGACCTTTAATTATTTTAAGCTATTTTATCTGTCCCAATGCTCTTCGATGGCAAGGGCTAAGAACGATTAGCCACTCATCGGAATGGGGATGGCTTGCAGTGAAAAGCAGAAAATAAAGCGATAAAGAAAGCAGTAAATGAAAGCAGTAAATGAAAGCAGGAAAATAAAGCAGAAAATTACAAGTCCTACTCAAACGAGTAGGACTAAAGAAAGCTGTAAATTGTGAGTCCCTGCGCAAATGCGTGGGAGTGAGAAAGAAAGCGGGTCCTACTCAAATGAGTAGGACTAAATAAATGCAACACACGCACACACTCGACATAAAGTAAAACTCACGCACACACTCTCTCGACATAAATGAAAACACACACACTCAAATCCTACTCAAATGAGTAGGGAAAATAAAGACCTGCCATTTAACTCGAATGAGTAGGCGGAAATATAGAAAATTACAAACTCACGCACTCTATAGAAAGTAAAATAAGCAAGCGCCATTTAACTCTTAACGAGTAGTCGGAAATAAATGCGCATACATAAAAAAATTGCAAAAAAGCTAAGTTACCGAAAAATTAAAACAACTGCATTTCTACCGCTAGAATGCGGTAGAAATGCATAAAAGTGAAAATAAAAATTAAACGAGCGAAAAAGTTTTTGCAAATAAACGCAAAATGAAAATTATCGAAAAATTAAAACGAATACATTTCTACCGCTAGAATGCGGTAGAAATGCATAAAAAAGAGAACGAAAAAATTAAAAGAGCAAAAAGTTTTTGAAATAAAATCAGAAACGAAAATGCTTGAAAAATTAAAACGATTATATTTTCATTCTTATAACTCCGTCCGTAAAATGCTAAAAAAGTGAAAATAAACTGAAAATAATGAAAGGTTTTGCATCCTAAAAAGAAAAATCTAAGTTAAAGAAATGAAAATCACTTTGAAATCAGTTTTACGGGTTTATAACAATGAGATAGAAAGCTATAAAAACCTAATCTAAACAAGTCTAAGTAAAGTTAATGAAAACATTAAAGTAAAAAACTATACTCATACACTCACACACGCCTTTTAAAAGAACTAAAACTAAGTTAAAAACAAAGCAAAAAAAGGATAAGATTGCATAAGGGATGAAACATAGATGAAGTCCAAGAGTTGTAATGAAAAAAAACTACAATTGCATTAAAAAAAAAAGTTATTACAAAGGTAAAAAAGAAGAGAAAGAGGGAGAGAAAATATCCCTTACAACACATTTGGATTTCATCCCAGCAGCATAACACTTATACAAAATGGTTCAAAAAAGTGGAACAAGAACTCAAGCAGAAGCTCTGAATTTATAGGGAAAAATTTACAAGTACACGCCCTGGTCACGGGCGTGACAGGGGGCGTGTCAGTACTATTTGCGAAGGCGGCCGGCGATTTGACGGGAAAGTGGACTTCGGGCTGGACACGTGTCAGTCTCGCAGATATCACGCCCCAAGTCACGGGCGTGACATGGGGCGTGTCAAGCAGGTGGATCTGGGCGCGGGTTGCGCCGAAAGTCTTCGGGCAGGTCTTGTCGGGCCAGCTGGAAAGGTCACGCCCCAGGTCACGGGCGTGACTCTGGGCGTGTCAGTTGGTGTCGACACTCGACAAATGTCGAGCGGAAAGTGTCGAGTTGAAATCGTTGAGCTGAGATTGAGTCACGCCCTAGGTCACGGGCTGACTCTGGGCGTGTCGAGGAGGTCGACGATCGTTGAGCTGGAAACATCGAGCGGGTGGACACGGGCTTGGGTCACGCCCCGTGTCGGGTGACACGGGCGTGACCAGGGCGTGTCAAGCTTTGCTCTTCAAAATTTACTGATTTCACGGTTTTTGACGTGTCACGCCCTGGTCACGGGCGTGACCAATATGTCACGGGCGTGACTTGACAATTTTTGGCATTTTTCTGAAAATTTCAGGAAACAGAAATAAATTTAAGTTAGCAATATTTATAAAAAAGAAGCAATTTATTAATGAAATATAAACAAAAATAACAAAAATAAACAAAAATGACTTATTTAATGTACATAAAAATAGGTATATTTACAATTTCATCAAATACCCCCATACTTAAGCTTTTGTTATTCCAGAGCAAAAGTTGGAGATGAACTTATAAGAAATAAAAGAAATCCTAAGTTTAGCTACCGCTTGAATTAATTAAAAGTAAGATCAAAATAAATATTCGGGTTAAAGAATTAAATCCTAATTTATGAAATGTTATAAATAGAGGAAGAGTTTCAAAAAGACTTCTAGATAAAAAAAAATAGAAAGCAAAAATTCATTTTGTTAGTTTAACAAAGATGGATTGGATTTATATAAAAAACCTTAGCTTAAAAGAAGTTAAAGGAAATAATGCAATTTAAAAGTTATGCTCTCAAAAAATTTTAAATTAATTCTATAATCATTGAAATAGGCTGAGTGGTTTGGTGGTTTATGAAGAAGGCTTGAGTATTGAGGCGAGGCAATTTTTTCTCGGACCTCCAATTTTTTTCTTTTTGGATAGGAAAATGAAATCTTATTTCCTAACACATAATAATTTTTTCTTTCTTCATAATAATAAATAACCCAATGTATATGTGTAGGAGAAATGAATTTTATCCTCTTACTCCGTACATATAATCTTTTTAAATATTGGGTGCCTATGTTTACGGAATGAAATCTTATTCCCATTGACATAAGATCTTTTAAAGGAATAAAGTAGGGGAAAACATGTCAATTAAGACACGAAAAAATGGAAATAGGTTTATTTTTTCAAAAAGAAAACTAGATTTTAATAAAAAAGGTTTGAGAGCAACTTTTTAAAATGAACGTTCCAATGTTTCTAAAAGCAAAGAGTAGAAATAATTGAAATCCATAGATGTTATTTCTAACATAAAAAACGAGCTTCTATTTATAAAAATTAGAAGTGGTGGTGAAAAACAAGTTCCCTATTATAAGGAAAAGACATAAAAAATTCTGTAAATCTTAACCTCAGACACTTAAATCTATCGAACTTTAATTAATAAACGAATAGTAAGCAAAGAATAACTAAAATTCGCATATAAATTAACTCGAAACTAGATTTTTGGAAAGCAAAAATGGTTAAGATTTGATATATTCGAATTATTTTGTTACATAATTTAGCAAAACATTTTTTTGGAATTTTTAGAGTTTTTATTATTTTTTGTGTTTTAATTATTATCTTTTTAAGATTTTTAGAGTTTTATCTTTTTAGGGTTTTGGGGTTTTTCTAATTTTTTTTTATTTTTTAGTGTATTTCGATAAGTAATTTACAAGAATGAGAGAGAAAGAAGTGTTATTTAAAGAAGATAGTGGGGAAAAGAGAGATTTTTACAAAAAAAAGGACAAAGTAAAAACTCGATTGCAGCCCCCGCGAACAGACTCTTATTTGAATGGTTGGTTCGATGAGTCGAACGCCGCGGCGAGGGAAAATGCGAGTTTTTACAAATAAGAAGATGGGGGGGGGAAGAGAAAATATTTTTTACAAAAAATATTTACAAAGTAAAAGAAAAGAAAAATATTTTTTTTTTGAATTTGAATGTTTATTTTATGAATTTTTTTTGGACTTTTGTTTTATAATTTTTTAATTTTTTGGTTTTATGAAATTTTTTTTTAAGGTTTTTTATTATAAAAATAATGAAATTTTTTTTTTTGAGTTTTTGATTTTTGCATTTTTTTTGTATTTTTTTGTTAAGTACAGAATATAAAAAGTGCAGAATAGGAAAAACAGTTTTAACAAAGATGGATTGGATTTATATAAAAAACCTTAGTTTAAAAGAGTTAAAGGAAATAATGCAATTTAAAAGTTATGCTCTCAAAAAATTTTAAATTAATTCTAGAATCATTGAAATAGGCTGAGTGGTTTGGTGGTTTATGAAGAGGCTTGAGTATTGAGGCGAGGCAATTTTTCTCGAACCTCCAATTTTTTTCTTTTTGGATAGGAAAATGAAATCTTATTTTCCTAACACATAATAATTTTTTATTTCTTCATAAATAATAAATAACCCAATGTATATGTGTAGGAGTAATGAATTTTATCCTCTTACTCCGTACATATAATCTTTTTAAATATTGGGTGCCTATGTTTATGGAATGAAATCTTATTCTCATTGACATAAGATCTTTTAAAGGGATAAAGTAGGGAAAACATGTCAATAAGACACGAAAAAAATGGAAATGTGTTTATTTTTTCAAAAAGAAAACTAGATTTTAATAAAAAAGTTTTGAGAGCAACCTTTTTAAAATGAACGTTCCAATGTTTCTAAAAGCAAAAAGGTAGAAATAATTGAAATTCATAGATGTTATTTTCTAACATAAAAAACGAGCTTCTATTTATAAAAATAGAAGTGGTGGTGAAAAATAAGTTCCCTATTATAAGGAAAAGACATAAAAAATTCTTTAAATCTTAACCCCAGACACTTAAATCTATCGAACTTTAATTAATAAACGAATAGTAAGCAAAGAATAACTAAAATTCGCATATAAATTAGCTCGAAACTAGATTTTTGGAAAGTAAAAATGGTTAAGATATGATATATTCGAATTATTTTGTTACATAATTTAGCAAAACATTTTTTGGAATTTTTAGAGTTTTTATCATTTTTTTGTGTTTTAATTATTATCTTTTTAAGATTTTTTTTAGAGTTTTATCTTTTTAGGGTTTTTGAGTTTTTTCTAATTTTTTTTATTTTTTAGTCTATTTCGATAAGTAATTTACTAGAATGAGGAGAGAAAGAAGTGTTTTTTAAAGAAGAAAGTGGGAAAAGAGAGATTTTACAAAAAAAAAAGGACAAAGTAAAAACTCGATTGCAGCCCCCGCGAACAGACTCTTATTTGAATGGTTGGTTCGATGAGTCGAACGCCGCGGGGAGGCAAAATGCGAGTTTTTACAAATAAGAAGATGGGGGGGCGGGAAAGAGAAAATATTTTTTACAAAAAATATTACAAAGTAAAAGAAAAGAAAAATATTTTTTTTTTGAATTTGAATGTTTATTTTATGAATTTTTTTTGGACTTTTTGTTTTATAATTTTTTGAATTTTTTGGTTTTATGAATTTTTTTTAAGGTTTTTTATTATAAAAATAATGAAAAAAAAATTTTTGACTTTTGATTTTTGCATTTTTTTTGTATTTTTTGTTAAGTACAGAATATAAAAAGTGCAGAATAGGAAAACACCCCCATACTTAAACCCAACATTGTCCCCAATGTTGCAATCTTAAGTATGCGGAACAGATAATATACAAAATATAATAAGCAAAAATAAAAAGGGAGGGTAGAAGCTTCCCTTAGACGAGTCCGGGAGGCCCAGGATGAAACCCTGCATTAGGTAGAGGAAAAAAAAAGAGCAAAAAGATAATCATAAAAACAAAAAAGATACACTCGGCTAAAGAGTGGTTGTGGGCGGTAGGGGGTGACAAGTACGTGGGGCTCGAAGCTGACGTCTTAGCTTATGAGTGCAAAAGAAATGCGCTCCCCTATCGCGCACAAGTGTGAGAAGCGCGCCGAATCAAAATAAATTAAAATAAAAGAAATTAAATTAAATTAAGCAAAAGATATACATTGTTTTTTTTTTTCTTTTTTTATAAATCAAATTATTATATAGTTTTTTTTTGTGTTTTTAAGTAAATTTTTAGTTTTTAGTTTGGTTTTTTTTTAATGAAAAAAATATATAGATATTTTTTTGTTAAGTTTTTTTTTCATTTTTTAGATATTTTTAGTCGTTGATTTTTTTAGATATTTTTTAGATATTTTTAGGTAGATAATAATAATACTAATAAATTAAATTAAACAAAAGATATTTTATTTTTAATGAAAAAAATATATAGATATTTTTTTTTTAGTTTTATATAGTGTTTGTTTTTTGTTTTTTTGTTTTTTTTCAAATTTTTAGTTTTATAGGTTTTTCAAATTTTTTAGTTTTATAAGGTTTTCAAATTTTTAGTTTATAAGTTTTGTCAGTTTTTTTTTAAGTTATTATTAGTATTATTATTATTAGTAATTTTTTTTTATTTTTTGTTGGTTAACCATATATTTTTATAAATATAGATATAGGTAAAATTAATAGAACTCCAGGGTTCAAAATAATGAAACGACGATTTCCCCGGCAACGGCGCCAAAAACTTGATGGTTAAAACTCCAAAATTATTTACGGTCACGCGGCGACCCGACGGTTTTATTTGAGAAAAAGACGAAGTGATTTTATTTAGAAAACGGGGCGCGCGTATTTATTTATTTGGATATAAAACGGTTTAGATCGAGTTTTAACGAAAGGAGGCAAGTGCACCTATCGTGAGTAGTACAGGATATTCCAGGTGGAATATCGAGGTCTTATTGTTCTCGGGTTGGTTCGATTATTTCTACTCTTCCATGGAGGGGACTATTATTTTACCGATGATTATCTTGTCAGGATATTTTATATATAATAAAAAACAGAAAATGGCAGAAAGAAAATGAAAGCATGAAGGTGGTGCCGATGAAGAGCTTAGCTTGATGGCACCGAAAAAACAATTGAACTAAAATAGACTTTAAATAAAAAGAGCTTCTAAGTTTTTAATTAATTAAGGCGGAGACTTGGCCGTGGAGGTTCCACTAAAATGAGCTCACCTAGCTATAGGGCTATCGCTCACCTGAACGCTAAGACTATTCGACCGAACGTTAGTTCGACGAAGGATTTCTCTTAACGCCCGCATTACGCTAAGAACCCCGCTATTGGGTGGGGAACCCAATCCGGTAGAGTTGGCGCACCTCCTCTCTCGAGGGTTAGTGCGGAACTCTCTTTGCCAAGGGGTGATCTGTCCATACGCACGGCCTCTCGGCGAGCGTATGGAAAACGGAAATAGGGCCCACACATCGATATGTGGTCCTACGCGTCGTAAACCCCAGGCAAACCTTAAGTACTTTTAATTAATTAGAAAAATTAGACCTTTATTTATTTTAAGCTATTTTATCTGTCCCAATGCTCTTCGATGCCGAGGGCTAAGAACGATTAGCCACTCATCGGAATGGGACGGCTTGCGGTGAAAAGCAGAAAATAAAGCGATAAAGAAAGCAGTAAATGAAAGCAGTAAATGAAAGCAGGAAAAATAAAGTAGAAAATTACAAGTCCTACTCAAACGAGTAGGACTGAAGAAAGCTGTAAATTGCGAGTCTCGGCGCAAATGCGTGGCCGGGAGAAAGAAAGCGGGTTCTACTCAAATGAGTAGGACTAAATAAATGCAACACACGCACACACTCAACATAAAGTAAAACTCACGCACACACTCTCTCGACATAAATGAAAACACACACACTCAAATCCTACTCAAATGAGTAGGGAAAATAAAGAACTGCCATTTAACTCGAATGAGTAGGCGGAAATAAAGAAAATTACAAACTCACGCACTCTACAGAAAGTAAAATAAGCAAGCGCCATTTAACTCTTAACGAGTAGGCGGAAATAAATGCGCATACATAAAAAAATTGCAAAAAAGCTAAGTTACTGAAAAATTAAAACAACTGCATTTCTACCGCTAGAATGCGATAGAAATGCATAAAAAGTGAAAATAAAAATTAAACGAGCGAAAAAGTTTTTGCAAATGAAAATGATCGAAAAATTAAAACGAATACATTTCTACCGCTAGAATGCGGTAGAAATGCATAAAAAGAGAACAAAAAAATTAAAGAGCAAAAAGTTTTTGAAATAAAATCAGAAACGAAAATGCTTGAAAAATTAAAACGATTATGTTTTCATTCTTATAACTCCGTAAAAATGCTAAAAAAGTGAAAATAAACTGAAAATAATGAAAATGTTTTGCATCCTAAAAGAAAAATCTAAGTTAAAAGAAATGAAAATCACTTTGAAATCAGTTTTACGGGTTTATAACAATGAGATAGAAAGCTATAAAAACCTAATCTAAACAAGTTTAAGTAAAGTTAATGAAAACATTAAAGTAAAAACTATACTCATACACTCACACACGCCTTTTAAAAGAACTAAAACTAAGTTAAAACAAAAGCAAAAAAAAGGATAAGATTGCATAAGGGATGAAACATAGATGAAGTCCAAGAGTTGTAATGAAAAAAAAACTACAATTGCATTAATAAAAAAAGTTATTACAAAGCTAAAAAAGAAGAGAAAGAGGGAGAGAAAATATCCCTTACAACACATTTGGATTTCATCCCAGCAGCATAACACTTATACAAAATGGTTCAAAAAAGTGGAACAAGAACTCAAGCAGAAGCTCTGAATTTATAGGGAAAAATTTACAAGTACACGCCCTTGGTCACGGGCGTGACAGGGGGCGTGTCAGTACTATTTGCGAAGGCGGCCGGCGATTTGACGGGAAAGTGGACTTCGGGCTGGACACATGTCGGTCTCGCAGAGGTCACACCCCAGGTCATGGGCGTGACATGGGGCGTGTCAAGCAGGTGGATCTGGGCGCGGGTTGCGTCGAAAGTCTTCGGGCAGGTCTTGTCGGGCCAGCTGGAAAGGTCACGCCCCAGGTCACGGGCGTGACTCTGGGCGTGTCAGTTGGTGTCGACACTCGACGAATGTCGAGCGGAAAGTGTCGAGTTGAAATCGTTGAGCTGAGATTGAGTCACGCCCTAGGTCACGGGCGTGACTCTGGGCGTGTCAAGGAGGTCGACGATCGTTGAGCTGGAAACGTCGAGCGGGTGGACACGGGCTTGGGTCACGCCCCCTGTCGGGTGACATGGGCGTGACCCAGGGCGTGTCAAGCTTTGCTCTTCAAAATTTGCTGATTTCACTGTTTTTGACCTGTCACGCCCTGGTCACGGGCGTGACCAATATGTCACGGGCGTGACTTGACAATTTTTGGCATTTTTCCTGAAAAATTTCAGGAAACAGAAATAAATTTAAGTTAGCAATATTTATAAAAAAAGAAGCAATTTATTAATGAAATATAAAACAAAAATAACAAAAATAAACAAAAATGACTTATTTAATGTACATAAAAATAGGTATATTTACAATTCATCAAGGGATCTTAAAAACTGATATCACTTGAACAAACGATCATAGGAGAAAGAAGTCCACAACACTGGACCACCACACTCGAGCATTAGTTTGCAGACAAACTATGCAGCGGAAGCAATGGTGTGCCCATGTTTAAAAGTCACATAAAACAGTCCACATAAGAAATGAGTTAGGCCAATTATAATATAAGCCTTACCTTGTGCAGCCTCCCAGGTTCACCGTTGTTGAAACCGAAAATCGGTCTCTTGTGGAGTTCGACCCTTGGGGAAGGGGTGGTCTCGCGCCTACTTTACTCCTGCAAGCAAAACAACAAAGAAAACAAGGAAAGACTAACCCCAAGGGCTTGGCGGGAGGTCCCACCACACACCCGAAAGATCTCAGAGCGCTTCCCCTCCTTAGCTAGTGCCGAGCTAAGTTACCCTCAAAAGCACTTGAAAACTGGAGCAGGAAGGCACAGGAAGCATGCCTTTTGGGGTACCCCTTGGGTCCTATTTATAGTTTTCAGGATATGAACTGCCAATAACCAAATTATACTGACATGAAGTTACCAAAAACTCTTGGATGGGTCTGCCAACAGCCAAACTCCACTGTTTTAAGAGATATAGGCAGACCAGTGGGGGCAACACAGTAAAAAGGCATGTGATATATCTGGGCGAGCTGGGGAACCTGGCCACCTCGGCAGATCTTGCTCGCCGGCTGTTGTCGAGCTCCTTTCCACGAGCGCGATTCAGGATGGTGAGTTTGCCCATCAGTCGGCTTTCATTAGTCGACCTCAGCTCGACGAATCCTGTCCTAGCTCGGCGTATACCGAGCTCGCGCTCGACGAATGCCAATCTCGGTCTCGGCTTCTCCTTGCCGAGCTCGCACACAATCTTCAATCCTTGGCTGGGCTCGCCCGTTGCTTGGACTATCTGAACCTCCCGGTATGGTTCTTGGCGACCTCACTCGCCAGACACGGGGTTGTACATAATCCCCGCTCGTTTTGAGCTTGGCAAAGCTCGGAAAGAAACATCCAACCCCAAGTGTGCGGTGAGCGTGGGTTGGCGAGTTGGAGGGAATCTTTGGGTGGGGTCCACTTACGGCTATATATATGCACTTGGTCACCTACTTGACTCTTGCCCTTCCCTTTGCTCTAATGCTTCCAAGATGCCGCTTCCCAAGGAGATTCAAGAGCACTTAGACTGAGCTCGCCAGGCTTCTGCAGCTCGCATTGCCGCCCTAACGGCGGTTCCTGCCAAAGTTCCTCAAATTGATTCTGCCGAGCCCGGCTCCAAGAGGTCGAAGTCATTCCCTCAGGCGGCCGAGCCCATTTACTATGACCTTAGGGCCACCATGGAGCACGAGACCGGCTCTTCCACTCGGACAGTTCGTGATAAGGATAAGAGATTGTCGTAGCCGGCGATGACCCGGACGGTCAACCTGATGACATGGGGGGTGCCACGCCGCGAGAGCCCACACCGCGGGGCGAGGTCTTTCTTGCAGACTCGCGGTTCATGACACCGGATATCCATCCCCGGGACATAACTCTTCTCTTCGGGATACTGCCTGTGAGCTCGCAGAGGCCAAACTCGCCGGTGCGCGCCCCCTCTCCTCGGCAAACTAACGTGGCCGCGGGGGAGGGTCTGGGAACCATCCCCACCCCGGGATTCGAGCTCCTCTCTCCGGTGACTCGTGGCCCAGGTCGTGGGAAAGATCTGAGGTTCATCCTCCCCGCATCTCCTTTGAGCTGTCGAGCTCGTCTTGTCAATTTTGCTTGGACTCTTGCCCCATGAGTTTTTCCTGCGTTTCTCTTCTTGTTGACGCTTGTCTTCACAGCTCTCCCCAGCCAATCTGCTGCGGAGGAATCTTTGCGGGCAGCCCACTAATCTCCCCTCCCTTCCCCAAGCTCGCTGGACTCTTACCTGTGTCCTGAGGTGGATCAAGGCGAGCTGACGAGGAGGGAGGTCAAGCTCCTCAAGAAGCTGGTGTGCGAGCTGAGCGAGGTGCAGGGGGTCAACGAGACGCTACAACGCGACTACGCGCGTCTCACCAACGAGGTGCGAAGTGGCCAGGCTTGCGAGCTGATGTCCCCCTCCCGGCTTCTGGACGATATAGATGATGGCCTCTCGGTGGCGCAGATGAATTAAGGAAAGATCCGCGAGCTGCTCTACGCACGGCAGCCTGGGGGGCAGGGGTCGCGAGGCCAGGGTAGGTAAGAGGGCGGCTCCTTTGCCGAGCCGACCGGTACTCGCATCCTGATGCTCCCCCTGTTTGCGCGCCCCACCCTTTTATTCCTGAACTTGATTTTTAATAAGTAGTTTTTAGAATATTCTTGGACTTGTGTTATTCAAATAATATGTTGCAATGTTTGACTTAGCCTTGGTTGGGAGGCGCCGAAAGTCGGCGAGCTGGGGTGGAGAGCTGGGGCGGAGAGCTCAGCCGATTGGACGGCCTGCCCTAGATTTCTATTCCTATAAATAGCCCCCCCCCCCCCCCCACCAACCTCGTACTGTGCCTTTATTGCTTTCTTTCCCTCTCTTCCTGCGCTTTTCCCTTTCTCTGCTCGCGCTCTGCTTTTTCCTCTGCGAACATGGGCAAGACCAATCCTGATGACGACAGCCGCTCCAAGTGCGCGCAGCACTTTACTGATTATTGCTTCTTTTAGGGGCACGCCAGCGAGGAGGAGCTCGCGGAGTTCAAGGCTGAGTATGTGCCGTCGGGTTTCGCGGCGCGTAGGCCGAGGAAGGGAGAGGCTATCAACACTTTCTATGAGGACGAACTCGCCTTCCCCATCTCGCAATTCGAGGTGGGGTTGCACCTTACCCTCTGGTCGGAGATCCGGCAAATCCTAAAATACTACGGCGCGGTACCCGCCCAGTTGAACTCCAACGCCGTCGCGATGATGGTGGCGTTCGCGTGCTATCTCCGGCGGGAGAGGATTGAGTTCAACCTGACAGTGTTCAGGAAAATGCTCTCCTACAAGGCGATGCCGGATGGTGTCGCCTAATTCGGCGGCTCGCTGATCAAGGTTCGCGAGATCGCGAACAAGCATCACACCTGGATGACCAAGATCGCCTTTATCAAAGGCGATCTCGGCAACATCCCTTCTCGCCTCAGCAGAAGGCCGAGGAGGTCTACCGCCCACCCTGCCGTGTCCGGCAAGGATTCCGAGCTCCACAATTTATTTCTCCACAAGGACTTCGAGGTTTCCTTCCTGCGAAGGGGCCTTGACTCGCTCCCCCCCCCTCCCGTTCTACCTGGCGAAGGTATCGTTCTCTTCTCTTCTTGCCGAGCTCACCCGATGGCCGAGCTCACCACATTACTGCTGAGTTTCTCCTAACTTTTTCCAAGTATTTTCTTGCAGGGGAGCGTATAATTCCTGCGAACCCACCGTTTGCGGACCCCGGGTCGCACCCGGACCCCTTTGCTCGCGAGAAGGCGGCGGCATCGGCCTGCCGAGACGAGGAGGCCCTCTCCCAGCCCTCTTCCAGCAAGAGGTGACCTGAGGATGCGGGGTCAAACCCGCCACACCGCAAGTGGTTGCCAAAGAAGAGGAGGACAACCTTGATGGCTTCGCTGGGGCAACGACAACAACAGCAGCCCAGCCCCAAATTCATCAGCTTGTCTGAGACCCCCTCCTGACGCATCGCCGGAGAGCCCGCTGAAGGAGATTACCAGCAAGGGCCGGAAAGGCGGCGAGGGCCCTTCTTCCGCGCCGGCGATCTCCCCTCCTCCATTGGCAAAGAGGGCGGCCCGCGAGCGCGCGCCGCCGAAGCAACATCCCCTCTTCAACTTCAGGGGGCGGTGGAAGGACTCGGTCGGGCGAGCCCATGCTTCAGTGGGATAAGCTGGCCCACCGGGTCTCCATCTCCACTCTGCACCCATCCTGGCATGACCGCGAGCCCGCCACCGGTCATGCTTACGCCCGTCGTCTTCGGCCTCTATGGGCGCGAGGATGCCGAGGCCTACAAGAATATGACCCTCCGGCAGCTCGGCCATGAGGGTCTGCAGGCCCACCTGCGGACCATGGAGCTCCATCACATGCTTACTCGCCGCAGCTTCGCCCTCAGCAATCAACTCCAGAAAGCTGAACATGCTCGCGACGTCACCAAAGACAAAGTCGTTGATCAGGTGAGACGGCTTGGCATTGTCGAGGGTCCCTCGCCCAGACCGCCAGCGGGTTGGTAAGCATCAAGCACTCCTCTTGTCTTTTACTTAGAACATCCTGCGCTGATACTAAACCGTTTTATCTTTACCAGGACGCCAAGGATGCAGGGGAGCTCCAGGCTCGTAATACCGAGCAAGGGGAGGAGATTAGCCAACTGCGCGCCCGTCTTGCCGAGCTGGAGGGGGCGAACACGAAGCTGATGGAGGAGAATCAGCACCTCCTCCGCGAGGTCTGCCGTCAGGCGGAGATTATCCTCCCAGCCCACGACATCGATCATTCCCTCCCCTACAAGAGGCCGCGGATCTTTGGCGAGGCCTATCTCGCCGAGCGGCTGCGAATCAACTCCATCCAAGCGGCCGAGTGCACCCTCCAAATGATTAAGGATTTTGGAGTGCTGGTGGAGGGGTGCGAGGAGATCTAGGCCCGGGACCTGATGCCGAGCATGTTCCCGGCGACGCCGCCCAACGAGAAGGAAGATAGCTTGGACGCGATGTTCGGGAAGATCTTCCCGGACCTGTCAGGGAGGGAGGGGAGGATCGCCAATCTGACACGGGGGGAGGCCTAGATGTATGTAATCTATAACCTCGCCGAGGCGAGCTCAGCATGTAAATATTGTCATTTAATGAAAGCATATTTTTGATACCATTCGCACTTCTCATTGCAATGTTATTTTACACATTTTCTGGTTTTCCCTATCGTGCCCTGCTCTCTTGCTCGCCTTTTCCTCAGCGACCTCGCGTAGATAGATGTTGTGAGTAGGACTGTTGCTAGGACTCGCCCTTGAGGGAGTATGTTTTCCATGCCTGCCAAGCTTCAGGTGACTTGGGAGCGGGCTGCTCTTTGCCCTGGTGGCGCTACCACAGCTCGCCCGCGAGTCATCTAGGTTGAACTCAGAAAGAAGAAAAAATCTTCTAAGTAAAACATGCACAGGGGTGAAGTGGCCCGGCCTGGCTCGCCTTCCTTCAGCGAGGCTCGGGCTCGCCACCTCTTTGCCGATGCTGAGCTGGGGTTGGCGAGTCAAAACTCGCCTGTGTAGAGCCTCTCCCCCTTAGTCCAAACTGCTTTTTCCTGGCGAGTTCAAGGCCGTTACCATCGAGTGACTTCCAGCCCTGCCAGCTAGGTGAGAGCCTGACAGTGGGATCTGCTCGAGGCCCAAGGATGACACCGAGTGACTTCCAGCCCTGCCATCTAGTCAAGAGCCTGACAGCGGGATCTAGCCTGGGTCTATTATCAATACCATCGAGTGACTTCCAGCCCTGCCAGCTAGGTGGGAGCCAGACAGTGAGATCTGCTCGAGGGCCAAGGATGACACTGATTGACTTCCAGCCCTGCCAGCTAGGTGAGAGCCTGACAGCGGGATCTGCTCGGGGTCCGTTATCAGTATCATCGAGTGACTTCCAGTCCTGCCAGCTAGGTGGCAGCCTGACAGCGGGATCTGCTCGAGGCCCAAGGATGACACCGAGTGACTTCCAGCCCTGCCAGCAAGGTGATAGCCTGACAACGGGATCTGCTCGGGGTCCACTATCAATACCATCGAGTGACTTCCAGCCCTACCAGCTAGGTGAGAGCCTGACAGTGGGATCTGCTCGAGGCCCAAGGATGACACCGAGTGACTTCCAGCCCTGCCAACTAGGTGAGAGCCTGACAGCGGGATCTACTCGTGGTCCACTATCAATACCATCGAGTGACTTCCAGCACTGCCAGCTAGGTGAGAGCCTGACAGCGGGATCTGCTCGAGGCCCAAGGATGACACCGAGTGACTTCCAGCCCTACCAGCTTGGTGAGAGCCTGACATCAGGATCTGCTCGGGATCCACTATCAATACCATCGAGTGACCTCCAGCCATGCCAGCTAGGTGAGAGCCTGACAGCGGGATCTGCTCGAGGCCCAAGGATGACACCGAGTGACTTCCAGGCCTGCTAGCTAGGTGAGAGCCTGACAGCGGGATCTGCTCGGGGTCCACTATCAATACCATCGAGTGACTTCCAGCCCTGCCAGGTAGGTGAGAGCCTGACAGCGGGATCTGCTCGACGCCCAAGGATGACACCGAGTGACTTCCAGCCCTGCCAGCTAGGTGAGAGCCTGACAGCGGGATCTGCTCGGGGTCCAAAACACATTCCATTTCTTCATGCAAGCTAGCTGTGACAGTACTGAAGTGTTAAAGAATTTTATTATAATCAAGGTATCACTTACATGTTTCAGGGGAAAAACGTTTCAAGTCGTCACCACTCCAGGTGAGACTCAGGGTCTCGCCCTCTACATTTTGGGGTCGATAACCTCCCGATTTTAAAGCCTCTTTTACAATAAACGGTCCCTCCCAGCTGGGGTTGAGCTTCCCTACGGATGTCGACCTCCCTGCTGCATCCACCTTCTTTAGTACCAAGTCCCCATCCATGAATTGTTTGATTCTGACATGCTTGTCAAAGTACTTGGCCATTCTCCTTTTTACCTCCTCTTGCCTGAGGGCAGAGAGGTCACGCAGTTCTTCCACCATGTCAAGGGAGCGCCTCAGCTCTTCCTCGTTCTCAGCCTGCCATTCTCCCCTACCTTACTTGGCCGCAACAACTCGAGGTGTTTGAACTTCAAACTCCACGGGGAGCACTGCCTCGCACCCATGAGAGAGCTTGAAGGGGGTCTCTCCAGTAGCCGTGTTGGGGTTGGTTCTCAGGGCCCAGAGAACCGCGGGAAGCTGCTGCACCCATCTCCCCTTCAGGTTCTCCACTTTCTTCTTGAGGAGGTTGACGATGATCTTGTTCGTAGATTCCACCTGTCCGTTGCTCCTGGGGTGATGAACCGAGGAGAACCTGAGGTCGATCCCCAGCTGCTCGCAAAACTGGTGAACTCAGCGCTGGCGAACTAGGGCTCGTTGTCCGTAACGATGGCCTGGGCAGCCCATGGCGGCAGATGATCTCCCCCAAACAAAGTTCCGATAACATGGGAGGTCACCTTGGCCAGCTCCTTCACCTCCAACCACTTGGAGAAGTAGTCGATCATTACTAGGAGGAACCTCCTCTACCCACTGGCCTGGGGGAATGGCCCAACCAAATCCATTCCCCAAATGGCGAAGGGCCAGGGGGCCGTGATACTTTTGAGTCACTGGGACGGCTGTAGCTGGAGGGGCAAATAGCTAGCATTTATGGCACCTTCTTGCGAACTCCATTGCGTCATGGCACAGGGTGGGCCAGAAGTACCCCTACCTGACAATTCTTCCTTCCAGGGTCCGACTCCCGGAGTGGCTCCCACACTCTCCAGAGTGGACTTCCTCCAAGATTCTTTGTACCTCCCTTACGGCCACGCAATGAGCCAACATCCCTGAGAGTGTATTCATGTACGGCTGCCCGTCCTGGAGGAGGTAGTACGCCGACTTGTGCCTTAGCTTCTTCTTATCTGCCCCCTCCGGATACTCTCCCGTAGAGAGGAAAGTTACAACTGGGTCCATCCATGAAGTCTGTTGACCAATCTCCATGAGCTCCCCCTCTTCAATGGAGGGGCGGAATAGGTCAGTGACGGTACCCCCCACGTGGGGATCATGCTTTGCTAGTTGGTCGACCTGTTCATTTACTTCCCTGGGCATGTGTCAGATGGAGAAGGATTGGAAAGTGCCTATGACCCTCTTCACTTTGGCTAAGTATAATCGCAGGGTGGGCTCCCTTGCCTCGAACTCCCCGTTGATCTGGGAAGCTACCACCATGGAGTCGGTAAGGACCTCCACGTCCACCACCCCCAGCTCCCTGGCCAGGCGTAGCCCTGCTATCACGGCTTCATACTCGGCTTGATTGTTGGTGATGGGAAAGTGCACCACCACCGTCCGCTCAATTCGAGTCCCCTAAGGGCTCTCCAGGATCACCCCCACTCATATGGAATGCCTCCCCGAGGAGCCATCTACCTTCACCTTCCAAGGAGTCGGACGAGTGAGTTCTTCCTCTTCCACATCGATCACGTAATCAGCCAAGAAGTCGTCCATCGCTTGAGCTTTGATCGAGAGCCGCGGAACGAATGAGATGTCGAATTCACTCAACTCCACCGACCACTTGGCCAGCCTGAATGCTCCACCCCCTTAAAGATGTTGCAGAGAGGATGGTCAGTCACCACTCGGATTGAGTGTGCCTGGAAGTAATGTCGCAGCCTCCGGGCTGAGATGATCAGGTCAAAAGCCAGCTTCTCCAAAATCGTGTACCAGAGCTCAGCCTTCCTCAGGACCCGGCTTACGTAATAAATGGGGTGCTGTCTCTTCCCCTCTTCACGAACTAGAATGGAGCTCAAGGCCTCCACCCCAACCCTGAGATATAGAAACATATCTTCCCCGTCCTTCGGCCCTTGGAGCAGTGGAGCCTGGGTCAACTGCATCTTGAGGGCCCGGAATGCCTCCTCGCACTCCTTTGTCCATTCGAACTTTCGACCACCCCTCAGTGTTTTGAAGAAGGGGGAGCACTTCTCCCCTTCTCGGGAGAGGAACCTACTGAAAGTCCACCTAGTGTCAACTATGTTCACATATGGGGGGGGGGGAATAGGTGACGTGCAGCGCTTTTGCGGAATTTAAATTGTACCTGCACACGTAAATAAAACAACACAGCACAACAGAGTACACAAGCTATTTATAGTGGTTCCCCAACTTGGGTACATCCACTTTCCCCCTTCGACCTATCTCCCAACAAGGGACGACTCGGTCTCTTCTCCAACAGGATTGAAATCCAATCCCTGCACTATCAGAAGGAACCCTTCCACACGTGGGAGTCAACACTCCCACAAACCGGGTTGCACCCAACCCTTACAACACGGAACCAACGTTCCTTTACAGCAAAAGTAAAATAGAATGTACAAGAAATACAAACTACGTGAGGAGACTACGGTGTCCCTCTTCGTTGACGACGTGATCTTGAAGTCTACAAAGAGTCCACGACCTTGGTCTCTCTTGGAGAGGATCTCCCCGGAACCGGCGGCGGCAAGAAGGACGGCGGCTAGGTTCACGGGATCGGCGGCGACGACGATGTGCGGCTGCTGTTCTTTAGAGATCCAAACTTCGTAGCGAAGCTAGCTAGGTCTACCAACGGTCACACGAGGATCGGTCGTCTCGATCGATTCGGACGGGGAAGTTTTTCCCGATCAACAAATCGAGAGACAAGGGATCTCTGGATAGACTCGTGAGACACTAAGCTTGGCTAAGCTTCTGTCGCCGGAGATCGGGAAGAAACACGATCAACAGCGGCGACCAACTAACGCGAGCGGCGACGGAGGCGGCGGAGCAGTTTCGCGATTTTAGGGTTAGATCGTGCTCGGCTTCTTTTCTTCGTAAGTCTACTGTTCAAAATACCCGTATATATATACTGTAGATACTTTCAATTTGACCGTTGTGGGACCCACAAGAAGAATCCCGAAATCCGGTTCAAAATAGTCCAGCGGCAGAATCCGGTCCAGCAGCTTCAGAGAAATCGCTAAGTAAGAATCGGCGAGAATCGCAGGTGATTCTCGACGAATCGGCGAGAATCAGTTAGTGATTCTCGACGATTCGTCGAGAATCACTAGTGATTCTCGCCGAATCACTTGTTGATTCTCAACGAATATTACTTGGTATTCATGATCTGCTCAGCGATGGGTTCGGCGAGAATCACTAGTGATTCTCGCCGAATCTTACTTGGCACCGTTTTGAGGTAGCCGGAAAGAATCAGCGAGAATCACTAATGATTCTCGACGATTCGGCGAGAATCACTAGTGATTCTCGCCGAATCGGCGAGAATCACTCGGTGATTCTCGTCGAATTGTACTTAGACGAATTTTCGTCTTTCCACCCAAGAGCTGCTCCTTGACCCATCCTTGCTCCTTGTCTGCTCTTGTATAAACACGGTCCTGTACTTGAAAGTAAGTGCACTCCAATAGAGAGAGTACACGTAGGCCAACACACTGATCTGCTCAACGAGGGATTACGTCATGCAGACCCGTGTATATTGACCTACTGCACCCTGACATTGGTGTGCACTTAGCGTGGAATAACTGCAAGCACAACTTGAAAGATTTTATCAAATACATTGTCTATTGACCTTAGCTTGTCCAGGGGCTTCTTCAAATCAGGTACATTGTGGATACAATACCCAACAATCTCCCCCTATTTGAAGAAGCCTAAACCCTACAAGCTAAGGTGAATAGAGCAAATGGGAATGAAAACCATAAACTTAAAATTGAGTTGAGTGAGTTATCCATTACCAATACCAATTTCTTGGGAGCAAGCTTGGAGCCACCTTAGCCTTAGCCGACAGGGTAATCTCCCCCTTTTCGGCTTCTGCAAATCGGGGTCGGTAGCATTTGATCCCTTGCTCCCCCTCAGTTCTTGCGTCTGTGCTCACACTTGAGTTTCTTGCTCCCCCTCAGATCGTGCACGAGCCTGGAGCTTCTGTAGTCTTCATTCTTTATAATTGAGCATCCCCAATTCAGTCTTGAAAAGATTGAACTTGGCCTCGTCTAAGGGCTTTGTGAATATATCAGCAATCTGCTTGTCCGTGGGGACATAACAGAGAGAGATGTCCTTGTTCTCCACGTGCTCCCGAATGAAGTGGTAGCGCACTTCAATATGCTTCGTTCTGCTGTGCGATACAAGATTGTTGGCAATGGCAATTGCACTGGAGGAGTCGCAGTACATTGGAACTTCCTTGAACTGAAGGTCGTAGTCGGCTAACTGGTTTCTGATCCATAGGAGTTGTGCGCAACAGCTGCCTGCCGAGATGTACTCAGACTCTGCTGTGGAGGTAGCTACACAATTCTGCTTCTTGCCGTTCCATGAGATAAGCCTTCTTCCGAGGAATTGACACGTCCCGGAAGTGCTTTTCCTGTCATCCCTACTCCCTGCAAAATCAGCATCTGAAAAACCTATTAGCTCGACATCATTGTTTCTCGGCTACCACAAGCCAAGATTGGGAGTACCTTTAAGGTATCTTAGAATTCGCTTCGCAGCGACATAGTGAGATTCCTTAGTGTTCACCTGATATCTGGCACAGACACATGTGGAGAACATGATATCCGGTCTACTGGCAGTAAGGTAGAGCAGGGATCCAATGATGCTTCTGTATTTGGTTTCATCGAAAGGTTTACCTTTCTCATCCTTATCCAGAGACATAGTGGATCCCATTGGAGTCCTCATAGAGGTTGCACTCTCCATACCGAATTTCCTAAGAAGTTCATTTGTGAACTTCGTCTGAGAGATGAAGATTCCATCCTCAGACTGTTTCACTTGAAGTCCTAAGAAATACTTGAGCTCTCTCATACTGCTCATTTCAAACTTTCCTTGCATAAGTTTAGAAAACTTTTTGCAAAGATTGTTGTCCGTTGAGCCGAATATTATGTCATCGACATAGATTTGCACCAGCAAAATCTTGCCTTTGACTTCCCTGAGAAACAATGTTTTATCTATTTTACCTCTAGAGAACTTGTTTTCAAGAAGAAAACTAGATAAAGTCTGATACCAAGCTCGTGGAGCTTGTTTCAACCCATATAAGGCCTTATTAAGAAAATAAACATGATTGGGATAAGTAGGATCGACAAAACCTGGGGTTGAGCGACGTATACTTCCTCTTTCAGGTCTCCATTCAAGAATGTTGATTTCACATCCATTTGATAGACTGTCAATCCTTTATGTGAAGCATACGCCAGGAACAATCTGATTGCCTCGAGCCTTGCTACTGGTGCGAAGGTCTGGTCGAAGTCAATCCCCTCCTCCTGTCTGTAACCTTGAGCCACCAGCCTGGCCTTGTTCTTTACGATGACACCATGTTCATCCAGTTTGTTTCTGAAGATCCACTTGGTGCCAATCACATTCTGCTTGTATGGTCTGGGAACTAGCGTCCAAACGTTGCAACGTTCGAATTGATGTAGTTCATCTTGCATGGCCAGAATCCATGCCGCATCCTTGTTCGCCTCGTCGAACTTCTTTGGCTCAACCTGTGACAGGAAGCTAAGATGCAATACTTCGTTAATAGTACCTCTTCGAGTTCTGACACCGACACGAGGATCTCCGATGATCTGATCTCTAGGATGATCCCTCACGTGCCGGAGCTCTAGAAGTCTGGCATCTGGAGCTTCGACTACTTCTTGGGCTTCTCCTTCTTCTAAGAGATTTGATCCATTTTGATCTTCAACATTTTCAGATGACGTGGAGGTGGAAACTTTGACGTACTTAGGAGTGTCATCTTTAGCGGTCTCATCCAGACTCAGCTGTTCAAGTCATGCACCTGCATCTTCAAGAATACCACTGGAAGAATTGCTGTTAAGCAAACTTCCTTCATCAAATACAACATTTATTGATTCTTCTACCACTAGGGTTTTCTTATTGAAGACCCTATATGCCCGACTGTGGGAACTATAGCCCATGAATATGCCTTCGAAGCATTTTTCACCAAATTTAGTACGCGGGTACTTCCCATTATTCATTACATAGCATCTGCAACCAAAAATCCTCAATTAGGACATGGTTGGTTTCCTGCCTTTCAGTAGCTCGTAAGGCATCTTACGATGATGCTTGTTGATCAATGCTCGGTTTTGTATATGACAAGCTGTATTGACGGCCTCTGCCCAGAAGTATTCCGGGAGAGAAGCGTCTTTCAACATTGTCGTGCAGGCTTCAATGAGAGTTCTATTTCTCCTCTCCGCAACTCCATTTTGCTGAGGAGTGCGCGGGGAGGAAAACTCATGAAAGATACCTTGTTCTTCACAAAATTCTGTCATAGCACCAGATTCGAATTCTGTTCCATGGTCACTTCTGATTTGACCACTGAGCAGTTAAATTCGTTCTGAACCTGCTTGACAAAACTAGTGAAGATGTCAAACGTATCTGACTTTCGTTTCAAAAAGAACACCCATGTAAACCGAGAATGATCATCAACTATCACTAGCGTATAGGACTTGCCTCCCAAGCTATGAACTTGCATTGGACCAAACAAGTCCATATGTAAAAGGTAAAGACATCGGGAAGAGTCTTTGTCTGCGATGCTCTTAAAGGTAGCCCGAGTCTGTTTGCCCATCTGGCATGCAGGACAGGGGCTATCTTTGATGCACTTGATACTGGGAGCATCCCTTACTAAGTTCTTAGAAAACAGCATACTAATTGTCTTGAAATTAATATGTGCCAATCTCTTGTGCCATTGATCACAAAGAGATGCACTGCCTGTGCCACAAGGCATACGGGGGTAGATGAATCTATACTGAGAAAATCTAAGCAGAAGATATTTCTGCTCCTAATGCCTGATAATACCGTCTCAGAAGAGGTACGTGAAATTATCAGACATTTATCCTTGCAGAACTTAATGTCATAACCTTTGTCACATAACTGACTTACACTGATCAGGTTATGGTTTAACCCTTCAACATAAGCCACGTCGGTGATATAGATTATACCGTTGGAAATCATACCGTAACCTCTGGTGACTCCTCGATCTGAGCCTCCAAAGATGACTTTGGGTCCATTCTTGACTGGAGTGTAATCACGCAGCAGGCTTCTTGTCCCAGTCATATGCCGGGAGCATCCACTGTCCAAATACCAGATCGGCGTTTTGGTGGCCTTTGGACATTCCTGCAAAATAGAATTAATTTGCCTTAGGAACCCAATCGAACTTGGGTCCTAGATTCCTGGTTAGCACACTCCCCCTCGATTGGTTAACCCTACAAGTGGTCGGCCTCGCATTACTAACATAGGGAGTCTCGTCATACCTTGGATTAAACCAACAATCCACGGCAAAGTGACCAACTTTGCCACAGCACCAACAGTCGAATCTGTTGTACCTCTTCCTAGGCTCCTGCCTTACCCTGGGAACGGTGGGTACAGCTGGGGCTTTGGATCTGGAGGTGGAGGCCTCATGGTGACAGCAATCACATGACTTCGTCACCTTCTGTATAACAGGCTTGGCTTTTGGTGCCTGCTTTCCATTATGGCCGCTAGAGAATTGACCATAATTTCCCAAGTGGATTTCCTCATAAGGTGCCTTGAAGGCACTCTCACCGAAGTTTCGGGGAAAGGTCCAACCGTCATATCAGCTCTTTGGCTTTGCAACCGAGGGCCGGAAATGATGGCCAAATGTTGATTCAAAGTCATGTTGGTTGCAAGGAAAGCCAGGCTTTCTGAACGCAACAGGACTAAGCGGAGCCTTTCACTTTTCATCAGCAGAGGCCTTCTTGGCGGTCTTATTCTTCCTCTGGTTCCTGTTTCTCCTGGAAGAGGAACCAGATACCCCTACATGCCCCAAGCCAGCTCCTTTGGCCTGAGCAGAGAAGGTATCAACTACTGGAAGTGCAGTTTTTGGCATAGAGAAGCTCTTGACGATCTTCCTTTCTGCCGCAAGTTGTTTTTCCAACTTGTCGACTTCCTCCTGCTTCAGATCAAGGAGCTTCAGAGACTCTGAATGCTTTGAGGTCAGGTCAAGGTGCTCCTGTCGGAGAGAGATCAAACTGGTGACCTCTTCCCTTAGGGAAACACACTCACCCTTAAGGAATTTTACTTCCTTTTTCTCAGCCTTCAATCTCTTTCGGCACTCCTCGAAAGTGTTGAGCAGAAGCTCATACTTCTCGAGGAGCTCAGCTTCACGGGCCGAAAGGCTATCCTCAGGTTCATCATCCTGAGACTCAGGATCAGAGTCAGAGTCGGAGAGAGGGGTGTGAGCTTTTACCTTACCAGTAAATGGGGGACATTCTCCTTCTGAGTCGGAGCGACCCACCAGCCCGAAGTAGGCTTCCTCATCATCACTGGAGTCTGAAGAATCAGACTCACTCAGTGTCTTTGGCCTTTTGGCGATGTAGCTCCGCTCTTTCTTATTATCTCTAGAGGATTTGTGCTCCTCTCCTTTCCCTTTTTCTCTCTTGCCTTGATAGCAGTCGGCCACGACGTGTCCTGGCTTATTGCATCCAAAGCAAATAATGTCAGAAGAGCGATGTTTGTTCGGTCTAGATGCATACCTGTAAGAAGAATAATTTTTCTTCTGATGCCTGGAGGAGGAGCCATCTCTCTTTCTTTGATTCCTCATCTTGAGGAACTTCTTGAACTCTCGAGTGATGAGGGAGAAATCCTCCTCCGACAGCTCTGAGCTGGAGGAGCATGGCTCGGAGTCCTCCTCCTCATCCTTTTTCCTGGCACGGTATGAAACTGCACCCTTGCCTTTTCTGGAGTGACTGGCTTTTAGAGCCACAGTCTTTTCTTTGGCTGCCGCCTTCTCTGCTTCTTCTTCTGCTTTTCTGGTGTTCAGCTGAAGCTCATAGGACATCAGCTTCCCAAACAGAATTTGTGGATCAATTTTAGCTAGTCTGCCAAACTCTCTGATGGCGCAGATCTTTGTGTCCCATTCCTTAGTAAGGGACCTAAGGAATTTATCATTGAGTTCATCATTAGTGAACACTCTTCCGTAGCCTTTGAGGGCGTTGACAATCTTGAGGAAGTTCTCGTAGGTGACTCCGATCTATTCCTTAGGCCCTTGTCTGAAGGCCTCATATTTCTGGTTCAGGAGGGATCTCCGATCATCCCTCACTTCATCCGTGCCCTCCATTAGGATGATCAGGCACTGCCAGATCTCCTGTGCTGTCCTGCAGTTGCTGAAGTTTTGCATCATTGAGTCATCAACTGCGCTGACCAGAATGTTCCGTGCCTTTTTGTCAAGTCCCACTAGCACCATCTCGTCCTTGTCCATTTCAGAAAGTGTCTTCGGCACTTTCTTGGTGGGATCAATGGTGGAGGCCTTAGTGGGGACATAAGGTCCCTCCTCCATGATCATGAAGAGTCGAGGATCAACTGCTTCCATGTAGAACCTGATCCTTTCCTTCCAAATAGGAAAGTTGAGCCTGGTGCACACTGGGATCTTGCCGGAGAACTTGAGCCCGTCCATAGTAGATGTTTGCCTCCTTCTTGACACTAGCGGCAGGATTCAACTCAAGGTGTTAACCTTTTTGATGAGCAACCTCCCTCTGATACCACTTGAAAGCCCACCTAGTGTCAACTATGTTCACCTATGGGGGGGGGGGGGAATAGGTGACGTGCAGCGCTTTTGCGGAATTTAAATTGTACCTGCACACGTAAATAAAACAACACAGCACAACAGAGTACACAAGCTATTTATAGTGGTTCCCCGACTTGGGTACATCCACTTTCCCCCTTCGACCTATCTCCCAACCAGGGACGACTCGGTCTCTTCTCCAACAGGATTGAAATCCAATCCCTGCAATATCGGAAGGAACCCTTCCACATGTGGGAGTCAACACTCCCACAAACCGGGTTGCACCCAACCCTTACAACACGGAACCAACGTTCCTTTACAACAAAAGTAAAATAGAATGTACAAGAAATACAAACTACGTGAGGAGACTACGGTGTCCCTCCTCGTTGACGACGTGATCTTGAAGTCTACAAAGAGTCCACGACCTTGGTCTCTCTTGGAGAGGATCTCTCCAGAACCGGCGGCGGCAAGAAGGGCGGCGGCTAGGTTCACGGGATCGGCGGCGACGACGATATGCGGCTGCTGTTCTTTAGAGATCCAAACTTCGTAGCGAAGCTAGCTAGGTCTACCAACGGTCACACGAGGATCGGTCGTCTCGATCGATTCGGACGGGGAAGTTTTTCCCGATCAACAAATCGAGAGACAAGGGATCTCTGGATAGACGCGTGAGACACTAAGCTTGGCTAAGCTTCTGTCACCGGAGATCGGGAAGAAACGCGATCAACAGCGGCGACCAACTAACGCGAGCGGCGACGGAGGCGGCGGAGCAGTTTCGCGATTTTAGGGTTAGATCGTGCTCGGCTTCTTTTCTTCGTAAGTCTACTGTTCAAAATACCCGTATATATATACTGTAGATACTTTCAATTTGACCGTTGTGGGACCCACAAGAAGAATCCCGAAATCCGGTTCAAAATAGTCCAGCGGCAGAATCCGGTCCAGCAGCTTCCAGAGAAATCGCTAAGTAAGAATCAGCGAGAATCGCAGGTGATTCTCGACGAATCGGCGAGAATCAGTTAGTGATTCTCGACGATTCGTCGAGAATCACTAGTGATTCTCGCCGAATCACTTGTTGATTCTCAACGAATATTACTTGGTATTCATGATCTGCTCAGCGATGGGTTCGGCGAGAATCATTAGTGATTCTCGCCGAATCTTACTTGGCACCGTTTTGAGGTAGCCCGAGAGAATCGGCGAGAATCACTAATGATTCTCGACGATTCGGCGAGAATCACTAGTGATTCTCGCCGAATCGGCGTGAATCACTTGGTGATTCTCGTCGAATTGTACTTAGATGAATTTTCGTCTTTCCACCCAAGAGCTGCTCCTTGACCCATCCTTGCTCCTTGTCTGCTCTTGTATAAACACGGTCCTGTACTTGAAAGTAAGTGCACTCCAATAGAGAGAGTACACGTAGGCCAACACACTGATCTGCTCAACGAGGGATTACGTCGTGCAGACCCGTGTATATTGACCTACTGCACCCTGACATTGGTGTGCACTTAGCGTGGAATAACTGCAAGCACAACTTGAAAGATTTTATCAAATACATTGTCTATTGACCTTAGCTTGTCCAGGGGCTTCTTCAAATCAGGTACATTGTGGATACAATACCCAACACCTACTCAACCCTGCCAGCTTCCTCGTCAGCCGCTGGACCTCCTTAGCATTCTGCGGCGACCCCAGCTCTAAGATAGCCTTGACCTTATTTGGATTCGGCTCGACCCCCGCAGGGGTGAGGAGGTGCCCCAAGAACTTTCCCCTGCGGGCCCCGAAGACACATTTTAGGGGATTCAGCCGCATCTTATACTTGCGTAGGGTGGCAAAGGTCTCCTCTAGGTCCCGGAGGTGGGAGTCCATATCCCGACTTTTGATCATGCGGTCATCCACGTACACCTCCAAATTCCTCCCCGTTTGCTCCTTGAAGACCCTATCCATCATCTTCTGGTAGGTCGCCCCTGCATTATTCAGCCCGAAGGGCTTCATCTTGTAACAGTAGCATCCATCCCCCGTGATAAACGAGACATCCTTGATGTCCGGGGGTGCATCCTGATTTGATGATAACCTGAAAAAGAATCTAGAAAACTCATTACAGAAAAACCGACGGCTGAGTCAACCAGCGCGTCGATCCGAGGCAAAGGGTAACAGTCCTTAGGACAAGCTTTATTAAGAAAAGAAAAATCGATACACATCCTCCACCGGTCATCTCCATTTTTGATCATGACCACATTAGAGACCGAGTTGGGGTATTGGATCTCGTACACAAAGCCGGCCTTGAGGACCTTTGCCACCTCCTCCTTGTTGAACGGGGCGTGTTCCCGGGTCCAGGTTGAGGCGGTGGCAGGCCACATCCGCGTCAACCCCCGATATCTCCACGGCATTCCAAGCGAACATGTCTACGTTCTTCTAGATGCACTCCAGCACCCTGCCCTGGTCTTTCGGGGTCAGCCCTCCACTGAAGCGGATCTTCTCCATCCGACCTCCACGACTGAGCACCTCCAACTCCACCACTTCCTCTGCAGCCTCCAACCTGGACTGCTCTCCCCATCCTTCAGCATCCCTCTCCTCCGAGATAGGGATCTCCACCACCTCTTCCTCCACGACCATCACTTCGGCCATCTCCTCCTGATCTCTTCCCACCGCCTCCTCAGCGCAGCTCTCCACCTCCAGCTCCTCCCTTCCTGCTTCCTGCTCAGCATCCTCCATCCTTCGCCCCATCTCCTCAGCTCCCTCCCGCCAAGAGATGGTGTTCCCAGCAGTGACATAGCATTCTCGCGCCACCTTTGGGTCTCCCCTAACCCTGACCTGAATCCCCTCAGCGTTGAACTTTAAGCATTGGTGTAATTATGAGGGGACGCAGCGGAAGGCGCTGATAAGGGGACTCCCGAAGATGGTGAGGTAGCTGCTGGGGGCGTCCACAATGACGAACCTGCAGTTCCTAGACTGCCCCCCCAGGGTAACATGGAGGCCTACTCCTCCCTCCACTTCCTTCCTCTCCCCTGAAAACTCGAACAAGGGTCCATCTGAGGCCAGCACCCTCTTTGCCTCCACCTTCATCTCATCAAACGCCTTTTTGAAGACGACGTTGACGGAGCTTCTGTTGTCGACAAGGATCCGAGAGATGGTGAAATTTTCGATGGCTGCCTTGATGACCAGTGCATCACAGAATGGATCCTCGTGATCTGGCATGTCGCTTCTAGAGAAGGTGATCCTCTCCTCTAGGGGCGGGGTCTGGGATGTGGAAGCGAAGCTCCGCAGGTACATGGTGTGGAGGCTTGCCTTGCAGGAAGACTCGACCCCCACCCACTCGTGGATCACTCTGATCCCTCCTCGGGTTCCAACATCCACCCGGTCTTCGCAACGGTCCTCCTCTGCTCGAGGCAGGACCTCCTCAATCCTCACTTCTTGCCTCCCCTGCTACTGCTGCTTCTCCCTATTCCCTCTCATCTCAAGGAATTCCGGGCATGTGGTTGTGGCGTGCCCCTCCTCCTGATGGAAGTCACAATAGGGCAACTCCACCCTAACTTCTCTCCTCCTCCTCCTTGCTATTCTCCTTCTCACCCCCATGGCTATGGCCATGGCCTCTTCTTGATCGGGGAGCCGGGCCCTGTAGGCCTGCCTCCATCCCGAGGGGTGGAAATGATCTTAACCCCCTTGATAGCTATCCCTTCCGTGGTATCCCCTTTGTGGCCCCTGCCCTTGCCACTCAAGTCTCCAGCCCAGTCGACAGTCGGGCTCCTGACGTCCCCACCTCAGCTGCTGCTGCCACTAGAGTTGCCTCTACTCAATCTGCCGGTGCTCTCCTCTCCTCTCCTCCTGTCCTCTTCCTCCTCTCGGTTCCTTCTCCTCCTCCGTGGCCCACCTGGCCAGTTTCCGCGTAAACTCCAGGTTTGACGCCTCCCCGTCAACTTCTCTTACCGCCCTCTCCGTCAGCTCCTCGTAGGAGAGGGGGAGGGGAACTCTCTTCAGCTCCATCCTGAAGAACCCCTGCTGTAGGCCCAGGGTAAAAGCCATCATCAGAATATTGCCCGACATCTCCTGGACCTGAGTAACCTCCTCCTAGAACCAGTCCACGTAGCTCCCCAGGGTCTCATTTACCCCCTACTTGATGTAGAACAGGGACTCTGACTCCTTCTTCCTCTTCTTCGAGGTAGTGAACCTCAGCATGAACCCCCGACGCAGGTCCTCAAAGCAGTAGATGGAGCTGGCCGGTAGCTGATGGAACCACTCCCTCGCCTTCTCCCTGAAGGTGATAGCGAAGAGTCGGCACTCGAACCCGTCCAACATCTGTCGGAAGGAGACTACGTCCTCGAACCACTGAACATGCTGGACTGGGTCTCCCTTCCCGGTGTATGTAACGCCCCCGGTTTTTCTTTGTTTTGTTTGATCTTGTATTGGCGTTACGATGACGCATTTTCCGGCCCTTTGCCGTTGTATAGCATGGTCCTAGCTCTTTAGGTTCCTTGTGTAGCCTGGTTGTAGCCTGTTGGCGAGTTTCCCCAGCTAGCCGGAGTCTATTTTTGGTGACTCGGTTGGGCCTCTTAGTGAAATGCTTGTGTTTTGTCTTCGGGAGGTGTTAGCCCGAGCGTGCGATCGTCGGATGTTGTTTTCGACCTCACCGTTGTTTTCGTAGCTTGGGTGTTTAGCTACGGTGCGAGTTTTGGTCGAAGTCCGGGATCGAACGTTTTCGCGTCGTTTCGACGATTGTTTTTGTTAGCTGTAATGTTTGATGTGCTGTGCGTGGCCTGATGTGGCCGAGCTTGTAGGCTAGTGCCTTGTCTTTTTGCTAAGGAGTTAGCATGTTTCTTTTTTTTGTGTGTAAGTTTGGGTGACACGGCCTGGGTCACGGCGTGACCCAGGGCGTGTCGTGCTCGGGTATAGCTCTTTTTTCTGTGGTCAACGATTTCTGGTCAACGGGTGCTTTTGGTAGGAACACGGCCTGTGACACGGGCGTGTCACAGGGCGTGTCCCCCTTCAGTTTGTCGAGCTGCGCTCGATGGTCGTCAGGCGGTGTTTTAGTGAGACCACGGCCGTGTCACGGGCGTGTCGTATCAGACACGGGCGTGACACGGGGCGTGTCTCTCTGTTCGACGATCGGCGCTCCACGATCGTCGAGCGGTGTTTGAGTTAGTACACGGCCTGTGACACGTGCGTGTCACAGGGTGTGTCACCTGTTTCGTCGAGCGGAGATCGACGTTCTTCGAGTGGGTAGGTGTGTGAGTACACGCCCCGCGACACGGGCGTGTCGGGCCGTGTCACGGTCATGTCTGGGGCGTGTCCCGTGTTTCGTCGAGTGGAGATCGACGTTCGTCGAGTAAGTACACGCCCCGTGACACGGGCGTGTCTGGCCGTATCACGGGCGTGTCTTGGGCGTGTTCCGTACTTTTTCTCCTGAGAGCATCTTTTGTTGCCGTGAACCGTTTTTCCTCCTCATTTTCATCGTTCCCGGGTCTGGAGAGCTTCCAGCGGAAGGGTTTTGAGAGGAGGTGGTGGTTTTTCTTTTGGCCGGTGTTTGCGGGAGGAAGCTCATTTTTCTCATGCGATAGCGGATTTGGCTTGCTCTCGTCTAGATCTTCCCTTCCATGTATGTTTTTCTTGATTTAGGGTTGATTCTAGGAGTTGAGAATATCTGATTTCTTTTCTTTTCCTCAGTTTCAGCTTTGGTCTTCTAGGTGGCCGATCTTGCCATCAGAGCCAAGCTGTGGTGTAGCTATTGTTTTTCCGGGAGGTAGAGGCAAGTGGCTCCCTGGCCCTTGCCAAATTATTTCTAACCCTTACTCTACTTTTATTTCCTGTGCAATACTCCTGTTTTCTTTATTTTTTCCTCCTTAGAAATTAGAGCAATAGGATGTCTTTTTCCTTCATTTCAGTCATGGGCTGCTTCATTGATTTTTACAATTAAATCAATGTTCTCTCTTTTGTCTGAGGTTTGGTGTCCAGTGGGTAGCTAGAGTTAGGGTGAGGCTGCGGTTAGTTACAGTTTAGGTTTAGTTGCGGTAGCCCCGAGTAGTTAGGATGGAACAGAGGGTTAGGATTAAATTTCCAACTCTCTGTTTTCGCGCGTTGAGAGAGTTTAGGCGGCGGTTTTAACTAAAACTTACGTTTACCCTAAGTGGAAAGCACTGACAGCGTCGAGTGAGCCGAGTTCACTCAACGCCGTCACCCAGCGTAGGATTTGCGGCTAAGTATTTTGGGCGTCAAGTAAGTGGAGCTTACTCAACGCCGCGTCGAGTGGGCTCGACGTTTCTGTCTTGTGTTCGTGTGTTTCCTTAGGTTTGTTAGTATGACTTTTCCCTTTCTCTAGGGGGTGGTATTGGGTGTTCGGCTAATTGTTTTGCATGCCGACTCTTGGGTTGTGGCAGGTGGTGGAGTTTTGGTGGCCTTTGGAGGGGTGGTTTTATATGGAGAGCTGTGGCCACCGCCTTTTGCCGCGGTTTGGGTTAGCGTGTGTGGGACCCTAGTGCTGCCACTGTTTGACCCCTTAGCCCTTTTTGGATCTGGTTTTGGTTATGTATTCAGATCCATGTTTTGACCACCGCCATTAACCCACGTGTTAGGACTGTTAGTTCCTTTCCTATTCTGTGGCTTTTCCTTTTGGCATATATGTATATGTCTTGTTGTTGTTGCAGACTCTTTTGTAGGGCATATTGCTTTTATTTGTTCGCACTTGGTGTGCTTTGCTGTGCTTTAGACAGTGCTCTTTTCTTACTGTCATGCCCTTTCTTTTGCTTATAACAGTTTGTTGCCGGGTTGGTAAACCCCACTTATTTGCTGATAAATCTAATGCTCTATTTACTTTTTTGATTATTTCATTGCTGAGGTGTTCTTTTCTTGAATGTCTCAGGTCCAGGTTGTAGCCAGTTCAGCGGCTAGTTCTTTTGGAGGGGCTTGTTGGTGGCCTCTTGGGTAGCTGAGATAGCTGATCCCAGATTTTGTGAGGTAGTTCTTTACCTTTCTGTATAGACATACATACTCACCAGTGGGTTCGTGTCAGGTTGTTGACACCCACTGGTGGCTTCTTGCGATGCTGGGTAAGAACTTAAACTGCTATTTTTGCCTATTTGTGGTTGTTTACTTGCTTCTGGGAAGGATTTATGCTAGGTTGCATGTTATATATTTTAAACCCTAAAAGCATTATTATATGTACCTCATGCATAACATATTTATAAAACAAAGACACTATATTTCCTTAGCGTAAAAAGACTATCTTTCATATATATTATATTCACTTTAGAGTCGTGCATACCATGAGTTGTCCCTCGGGGACACTTATGCTCATTTAGGGTGTCAACTTAATTGAACCAAAGTATTTTCTGCTGCGTATAAATATACCTTTAATTATGGACTAGCTGATCCACCATGCCGAGGGATACGGCCATTAAATATAACTTTTTTTCTTTCACATTAATCAACAATTTTCCTTAAAATCTAAGGTCTGGAGTTTTGCCTGAACGTGTGCAGTTATACCCTGCACGACGTGGCATCACGACACGTGTGTTCTCTTGCTCTGATACGATTTTATCATTGAGAAAATGCGGGTTGTGACAGTTGGTATCAGAGAAAGGTTGCTTAGCCAATGGTCGGGCAACCTTTCCCTTGTTTGCATTAGAGGTCAGAGCCATACCATACACACACCGATATATCATCAGCACGTCTTGGCTAAAGCATGAACACTACACTCATGAGCATAAAGAAGTACACAGAGCATATTATGTAGTATGGGATGCATAATATGTGTTTGTATATGGATCCACCATAGGAGGCAACATGTGAGGGTTATGTAGTATGGGATGCATAACCTCACCACATGAATGTGGCTAGCACGTTTTCTTTTTTCGTTGCATGGGAATGTTATGTAGTATGGGATGCATAACATTTTCATGTGTATGCCGCCCATGGCATGCATTAAGGCCTTTTTTTAGAATGCATAGCACATCATGCATAGCAAAACATTTCATAAGCACAACGTGCCAAGCTAAAGATTTGCAAGATGACATATGTACGCACATGGTTTTGAGTCAAAAAGAATACAAATACATGCATTCATGATTTAGGCACATGAGTTAGTATGATGGTGGTGAACCATCTTAGTTTCAACATGACATCATCATGGTAAAAACAACTCCAGAGCAAGTTTTGCAGTTGAAGTTCATATTTAAGTGTGTTCGTCTGTACCGGTAGTTTTGTTCTAGCTGTTGGGCTAGGGTTTGTCTAAAGCTTGTGTGATTATAGGATGGCGAGACGTCCTGCAACGAGATTGACCCCCCAATCCGAGGGTGAGACGTCAGGAGCGCAGAGCGAGGCGTTGGTAGAAAACCTGCTGCAGAGTAATGAAGCTTTATCGAGGCAGGTAGTGGCTATGCAGGCTCAGATTCAGTCCCTTGTAGCAGTGGTGGAAGGACAGACTCCGAGAGTTCTGGAACCCGCTGAGGGGGTAGCTGTTCCTGCCCCTCCTGCTCCTCCCGTGCCTTTGGTTGTGGTGCCCCCGGAGATGGCGTTCATATCCTAGTTTCAGCGGCTTAGGCCCCTACTTATGATGGGCAAGCAGATTTCATGATTTTGGATGATTGGCTGATTACCATTGAGGAGATGTTCTCGTACTCAGGGATTACAGACGATCAGAGAGTGATGCTCGCTGCCTACCAGCTCAAGGGCTTAGCGAAGAATTGGTGGCTGAGGGAGAAAGAGAGCATGGTGGCAGGATGCTCTTGGGAGTCATTTAAGGTGATGCTGCTGAGTAAGTTCCTGCCTTCAGTCGAGAGGGACCGACTGTTGAATGACTTTCTCCATTTGAAGCAGAGTAAACTCACGGTTAGTGAGTATGAGATTGAGTTTAGTAAGTTGAGTCGGTTTGCTCCTGGTCTGGTGAGTGTTGAAGCAGACCGAGTTAAGCGATTTCTGGGTGGACTAAGAAGCGACATTCAGCAGTTAGTGAATGCCTACGGAGCAGTCAGTTATGCCAGCGTGGTCGAAGCTGCCTTGAGAGTAGAGGCCATTGAGAATGCCAAGAATAGAGGCCAGCAGTTGAGGAAGGATAAGCGGAAGTCCGGTGGAGGGAAGAGCCCTCAGGAACCTGATGCTGTCTCGAGAAAGAAGAACAAAGAGGTTTGTAGTTTCTGTGGCCGGCCAGGCCACGCCTTTGAGAAGTGTTTCAAAAGGTTGGGAGCGCAGAAGAAGGAACAGGTGCATGCGATTCAGGGTGCTCCCAGAGGAGACTTGGTATGTGCCTTGTGTGGAAGGAAGGGGCATGAGGCTGCCCGTTGCTGGTTAAAAGATAAGGTTTGTTTTCAGTATGGGTAGAAGGGTCATCTCAAGACAAAGTGCCCACAGTTCCATCCTGTTCTGCAGCCAGTTCCCCTTTAGGCTTTGCCACCGCCTCAGCAAATGGATAGAGGAAAGGGGAAGCTGAATGTGCTTTCGGCAGACGAAGCGCAGACTTCGACCCAGGTTATCTCAGGTTCAACTCCTCCCCAGTCGTTTCGTTATGTTCCCTTTTTGTTTGCAGTTTTCATTTTAGCGTTTGTGGCCTTAGATGCGTGCGCTATTTGTAGGACGATTTAAGGTAAAGAACCGCTGGGCGCGCGTTCTATTCGATTCAGGCGCTACCCACTCGTTTGTGGCTAGATCCATCGTGGAGCGGTTCAGTTTGGGCCTAGATCGTGTTGGTGGTGCCTTTTGCGTTAAGTTCCCCTCCGGTGACTCTGTGGTTACGGACCTGGGTGTCTTGGATTGTCCGATTTTGTTGGGGAATTTCCTAGCCAAGGCAGATCTGAAGGTGATTGACCTGGAGAACTTCGATGTTATTTTGGGCATGGACTGGTTGTCCAGGTACGATGCAGTTATCCAGTGCAAGGGTAAGCGCTTGGACTTCATCAAAGACAACGGTCAGCCAGGGAGCATTTATGGGTATTCTCTCCAGGAGTCTCCAGTCATTTCTGCGGTGCGTGCTCGGAAGTTGCTTGATTCTGGCTGTTTTGCCTGTGTGGTCTCTCTGGTAGGGACAGTTGTTAGTGTGCCGCGTTTGGAAGAGATTCCTGTGGTGTGTGACTTCTCTGATGTGTTTCCTGATGATCTTCCCGGTCTTCCACCCGATCGAGATGTCGAGTTTGTTATAGATTTGGAGCCAGGCACAAGTCCTATTGCAAAGGCGCCGTACCGGATGGCCCGCGAGAGCTGGAAGAGTTGCGAATTCAGCTGGATGAGATGTTGGCAAAAGGTTTCATAAGGCCGAGTTCTTCGCCTTGGGGTGCACCAGTGCTGTTCGTTAAAAAGAAAGATGGGTCGATGAGGCTATGCATCGACTATAGAGAGCTGAACAAGGTTACTATTAAGAACAGGTACCATTTCCTCAGATTGACGATCTGTTTGACCAACTGCGTGGTAGTGCCGTGTTTTCCAAGATAGATCTTCGTTCAGGCTATCACTAGTTGAGGATTCGGGAGTCAGATGTTCCGCGGACGGCGTTCCGCTCTCGTCATGGGCATTTCGAGTTTTTGGTTATGTCATTTGGTTTGACTAATGCGTCCTCAGCTTTTATGGATTTGATGAACAGAGTTTTCAAGGATTTTCTGGATAAGTTTGTGATTGTCTTTATAGACATTGTTTTGGTGTACTCTAAAGATGCGGAGGAGCATGATCGGCATTTTCGACTGGTCTTGGGGACTCTGAGAGACCATAAGCTGTATGCCAAGCTGAGCAAATGCGAATTTTGGTTGCCTCAAGTTTCTTTTCTCGGCCACGTGGTTAATAAGGAGGGAATATCGGTGGACCCAGAAAAGATCGATGTTGTTATGGAATGGGCGAGGCCTGTTACTCCCAAAGAGATCAGAAGCTTCTTGGCTTGGCTGGATATTATAGAAGATTTGTAGAGGGATTCTCTACCTTGTCTGCGCCGTTGACCAAGTTGACGCAGAAGAATGTAGCCTTCATATGGGATGGAAAGTGTGAGGAGGCTTTTGAGGAACTAAAAAGAAGGTTATGCTCAGCTCCAATTTTGTCTTTGCCTACTGAAGATAGTGAGTGTGATATATATGTGGATGCGTCGCATGTCGGACTGGGCTGCGTATTGATGCAGGGCGGGAAGGTGATTGCGTACGGGTCGAGGCAGCTAAAAACTCACGAGAGGAATTACCCTACGCATGACCTGGAGTTTGCAGCTGTGATCTATGCGTTGAAACTGTGGAGGCATTTGCTGTATGGCGCGCAGTGCAAAATTTTCACGGATCATAAGAGTTTAAAGTATGTCTTCACCCAGAAAGAATTGAATCTGCGCCAGCGGCGATGGTTGGAGTATGTGGCCGACTATGATGTTGAAATCCATTACCATCCGGGCAAAGCGAATGTGGTGGCCGATGCCCTGAGTCGGAAGTCAGGTAAGATTTTCAATCTCTCCGCCGAGCGTCTAGTGGAAGAGTTCCTTTTGACGGACATTTCTGTGGTAAGCTGCGATTCGCAGAGTAGCTTGGCAGTGGCAGAACCTTCGTGGATTGCGCTTATGAGACTGCATCAGAAGGATGATCCCAATCTTCTGCATTTGTATCTTCGAGCTGAAAAGGTGAATTACCAGATTTCTCTATAGATGATGCGGGTACCTTGAAGTATCGTGGCAAGTTTTGCATTCCTGCAGTTGGAGATATTCGGATATAGTGTGTAGAGAAGCCCACGGATCTAGTGTTGCCTACCATCCAGGGTCTACCAAGATGTATCATGATTTAAAGCAGATTGCCTTGTGGTGTGGGATGAAGAGGGACATAGCCAGATTTGTTTCTGAGTGTTACACTTGCAGGAGTGTGAAAGCCGACCATGGGAGGCCTGGTGGCAAGCTGACTCCCTTAGAGATTCCGATGTGGAGTGGGAGAGTATCTCGATGGATTTCATTTCAGGCTTACCGAGATCTCCTAAGGGGCATGATTCAGTTTGGGTGATCGTAGACAGATTGACGAAGTGTGCTCCTTCGTACCATTTAAGATCGATTATCCGATGAGGAAGATAGTCGAGCTGTATTTGGATGAGGTTATCAGATTGCATGGTGTACCCATGAGTATCATATCAGATCGAGACTCCAGGTTTACGTCTCATTTTTGGAAGAGCCTTCAAGAGGCGTTGGGTACAGATTTGAGATATTCCACGGCTTATCATCCCCAGACCAATGGTCAGACGGAGCGAGTAAATCAGATTGTGGAAGATATGATCTGATGTTATATTGTGGACCATGGAGGAGCGTGGGATGAGCGCTTGCGGCTTATGGAATTTGCGTATAACAACAGTTATCAAGAAAGCTTGAAAATGGCTCCTTTTGAAGCTTTGTATGGGAGGCGCTGCAGGACTCCCTTGTTTTGGGCTGAGGTTGGCGAGAGACATTTGTTGGGTCCAGAAGCACTCGAGGAGATGGAAACCGCTGTGAAGCTGATACGGGAAAAGCTTCGGATAGCCCAGGAGAGATATGAGAAGAACGCCAATCGGCATACATCGGACTTGGAATTTGTGGTGGGGGACTCAGTGTTCTTAAAGGTCTCCCCGTTGATCGGAGTCAAGCGGTTTGGCAAGAACAGGAAGTTGGACCCGAGATATGTGGGGCCGTTTCCGATTGTTGAGCGGATTGGGATATCAGCTTATAGGCAGGCGTTGCCCGCAAATTTCCCTGGCGTGCCTGATATCTTCCACGTCAGTCAGCTGTGGAAATGTGTGATGGATGGCAGGCAAGTTTTGGATTCTATGCCTATGTTGGAGCCGAATCTTTCTTATGTGAGGTGCCTGTCCGCATTCTGGATTCTCAGGTTTGTGCGTTACAGAAGAAGTCTATTGCAATGGTTAAAGTTTTATGGAGGAATCAGGATGTAGAAAGCGCGACTTGGGAATTGGAGTCGGCTATGAGGGAGGCTCACCCTCATCTGTTTCCCTGATCTTTTGCCGTGTATGTTCTGTTTTATTTATATATATAGCCCTTTCCTGGCTCTTTCTCTCTCCTTCTTTATAGGAGTGTTGTGAGTAAAGTTTCGAGGCGAAACTTTCTTTTAGGGGGAGTGGTTGTAATGCCCCCGGTTTTTCTTTGTTTTGTTTGATCTTGGATTGGCGTTACGATGACGCATTTCCGGCCTTCGCCGTTGTAGAGCGTGGTCCTAGCTCTTTAGGTTCCTTGTGTATTTCCGGCCCTTCGCCGTTGTAGAGCGTGGTCCTAGCTCTTTAGGTTCTTGTGTAGCCTGGTTGTAGCCTGTTGGCGAGTTTCCCCAGCTAGCCGGAGTCTGTTTTTGGTGACTCGGTTGGGCCTCTTAGGAAATGCTTGTGTTTTGGCTTGGGAGGTGTTTAGCCCGAGCGTACGATCGTCGGATGTTGTTTTCGACCTCACTGTTGTTTTCGTAGCTTGGGTGTTTAGCTACGGTGCGTGTTTTGGTCAAAGTCCGGGATCGATCGTTTTCGCGTCGTTTCGACGATTGTTTTTGTTAGCTATAATGTTTGATGTGCTGTGCGTGGCCTGATGTGGCCGAGCTTGTAGGCTGGTGCCTTGTCTTTTTGCTAAGGAGTTAACAGGTTTCTTTTTTGTGTGTGTGTGTAAGTTTGGGTGACACGGCCTGGGTCACTGGCGTGACCCAGGGCGTGTCGTGCTCGGGTAGAGCTCTTTTTTCTGTGGTCGACGATTTCTGGTTCGAGTGCTTTTGGTAGGAACACGGCCTGTGACACGGGCGTGTCACGGTCGTGTCCCCCTTCGGTTTGTCGAGGTGCCCTCGATGGTCGTCAGGCGGTGTTTTAGTGAGAGCACGGCCGTGTCACCGGCGTGTCGTATCGGACACGGGCGTGACACGGGGCGTGTCTCTCTGTTCGACGATCGGCGCTCCACGATCGGCAAGCGGTGTTTGAGTTGGTACACGACCTGTGACACGGGCGTGTCACAAGGCGTGTCACCTGTTTCGTCGAGCGGAGATCGACGTTCGTCGAGTGGGTAGGTATGTGAGTACACGCCCCGCGACACGGGCGTGTCGGGCCATGTCACGGGCGTGTCTGGGGCGTGTCCCGTGTTTCTTCGAGTGGAGATCGATGTTTGTCGAGTAAGTACACGCCCCGTAACACGGGCGTGTCGGGCCGTGTCACGGGCGTGTCTGGGCGTGTTCCGTACTTTTTCTCCTGAGATCATCTTTTGTAGCCGTGAACGTTTTTCCTCCTCATTTTCATCGTTCCCTGGTCTGGAGAGCTTCCAGCGGAAGGGTTTTGAGAGGAGGCGGTGGTTTTCTTTTGGCCAATGTTTGTTGGAGGAAGCTCGTTTTTCTCGTTCGATAGCGGATTTGGCTTGCTCTCGTCTAGATCTTCCCTTCCATGTAAGTTTTTCTTGATTTAGGGTTGATTCTAGGAGTTGAGAATATCTGATTTTCTTTCCTCAGTTTCAACTTTGGTCTTCTAGGTGGCCGATCTTGCCGCCGAGCCAAGCTGTGGTGTAGCTGTTGTTTTTCTGGAGGTAGAGGCTGTTGAAATTTATGAAGTGGAAGTGGTTGACGGGACAGGCCGGGCGGCCTGGCGGACAGCTTTGGCGGACTAGGCGGACTGGGCGGACTGTGATGTGCGGCTGGTGGAAGGTCTAGTGAAAAGCCGGCTGTCTTCTGAGCGGGTTGTTTGCATGGAGTCCGCGGACTGTGCGGGCCTGGTATCTGCGGATAGAGAGGCTGCGGACTGGTGCTTTGCTCAGTGGCCGTGGTGCAAGCTTGTGCTGATAGGCAGTTTGGCTCGTGTCCTCGGGAAGCTTGCGGACTGATGTGTCTGCGGTGTGGGCTATTGCGGACTGGTCTTAGAGCTTGGCTGAGGCCTTGTCGAGCTTTGGTGGTACAGCAGGTGCTTTGCTGTGGAGGTCTCTGGCGGACTGAATTCGGAGTCCGGGAGTTGGCTGCTGCGATGGGGTAGGAGTGCGAGGAACTTGCGGACTGCTGGCGGTCTGTGCTACGGTGTTTGGCGGACGGGTGTTTGCTTCCGCCATGCTCGCACTTGCCTTTGATGGCTTTTGGACTTGGTCACACTCTGTGCCAAGATCATGTTTTCCGCCGTATCCGCCAAGTCCGCTGTGACCGGGCGGACTGTTGCTATCTGCCTTTGGTCGTGGACTTGTGGTGGACTGAGGTGTGAGTCTTGCGAACTGCCTCGGGTTTGGGAGGACTGCCATTGAAGGGGGATTGCTGTCCTGCAGTGGTTGGAGCTTTATGGGCTGATGCCTTGTCCGCATAGCTTGGGCGGACTGGAGAGGGTTCGCCAATGTTGCCTTGCTCCTGGCGGTTTTCCTTGGTATCCGGCTAAGTCCTTGCGGACTCGGCGGACGGTGTTTTTGCTATCGGGCGGGCGGGCTAGGTCGGTGTCGCTATATCTACGGCGGTGACCACACTCCTCACCTCGCCTATAAATAGGACCCCCTGGCAGGTCTACAGTAACTTGAGTGAACAGTAAGTTGGATTGGGCGAAGTGCTGCAGTCTCAGTTTGTCAGTCCGCGCGGATTGTTTCAGTGCTGACGTTTGCTGTGTGCAGGTCGCGCGGGTAGCTTCAAGGAGCCAGGAGTTTGGCTGTGACTTCGGTCAAGTACTTGGAAGTGTGCGGTCTCTGCGGATTCAGCAGGAGGTCGCTCTGCGGCTTGTCAGCTCTGTTTCATCTTTGCCAGCTTCAATAACCTGTCCGCCAGCTTCAGGCGGGTAGAGGGTGTTCCTCAGTTCAGCTTCAGCAGGAGACGAATAACGGTGTGTCCGCGCGGCCCTCGCGGCTTCGGCAGACTCCGTGGATATTCGGCGGTTTGCAGCTTAAGTTCGGGCGATCTCAGCGGAATCGGCGACCTCGGCGACCTCGGCGGTCTGGCGGACTCCGGTGCTGTCCGCCCGACTTGTTTTTTGGTGTTTTCTGTTTACAGATGTTATACTAGCGAAATCATGTCTCGCTATGTATGCCTCGTGTTGTAAAGAAGTGAATGTATAAAAGACCTGCTTGTGCTTCCATTGTTTGTTGGGATTAACCTTTGTTCCTTGATTTTCGGCTGGTTCAACGTGAGAACTGGGTAGTTCCGAAGATATCAATTTGGCGTTTGGGCTATCTTGCTGACCACGTTGAGAAAATTTAACATGGTATCAGAGCGAGTTTCAGTTGCGTGAGCGGAAGTCAACCAGTGTTGTTACTCAGTGATTGAGTGGTGTTCAACCTGTGTTGTTGCTCGGAGCTTCTGAAAGGTTGCCAACAGGTGTTGCAATGGAAGGGAGTTTTGCAAGAGGTCTGGGCATTGAACTCTTAACGCCGACTAACTTCAAGAAGTGGAAGTCGTGCATGAAGAGTTATCTTCTTGGCGAGGAGCTGTGGGAAGTCGTCGGTGGTGACGACATGCAGGAAGTCACTGCTGCTTTCGGTACTGCTGAGCAGGTTAGGCTCTGGAGAAGAACAAATGCTAAGGCGGAGTTCATTCTGAAGAGAGCTGTGTCTCCGGAACTGTTTGATCACATCATTGGGAGTGAGTCGGCTGCTTATATTTGGACAACCATTGATGAGTTGTTCAATAGAAAGAATGTGGTGCGGCTTCAGTTCCTGGAGAATGAGTTGGCCAGGGCAACTCAGGGAGACCTTTCCATCTCCAAGTACTTCTTAAAGATGAAGAGCTTGTGTGCTGAGCTGTCGGACTGGATCCTGATGAGCCTATCTCTGAGGAGAAGATGAAAAGGCACATTATCCGCGGCTTGCCGAAGGAGTATCGTGGCTCTTGGTCATCACCTCACTTGTAAGGGTATGAAGGCTACTACTCCAGCCGTCTTTGCTGGAGCTGGAGAATCTGCTTGCATCGCAGGAAAGCTTGGCAAGGCAGATGGCGATGGCTAGTAGAAGTTTGGTGAGGGGTTGCCGAAGTTGTCATCCTTTGGTGATGGACATGTTTGTGCGGGCTATCAATACGGTAAGGCACATCGCCTTCCGTTTGATAAATCACAAAACAAGGAGAAAGAATCCATTGGAGTGCATTCATGGCGACCTGATGGGATCGACGGTTACTGCCAGCCTTGGTGGAAGCAGATACATGCTTGTCTTGGTTGATGATTACTCAAGGTATACTTGGGTGTACTTCTTAAAGGAGAAGTCGGAAGCCTTCCGTTTGTTTGTGGAGTTCAAGGAGTTGGTAGAAGGCCGGCTTGGCTTGCGGATTAAGAAGCATAGAACTGATAACGGGGGTGAGTTTGTCTTCTCTGAGTTTTTCTAACTTCTGCAGGAAGCACGGGATCCAACGGGAGCTTCCTTGTGCCCACACTCCACAACAAAATGGGGTAGCGGAGCGGAAGATCCGTCATCTGACGGAGACCTGCAATTGCTGGCTTCATGCGAAAGATATCCCAAGGTCCTTTTGGGCGGAGGGAATGTCTTGTGCTGCTTATGTTACCAACCGGATGCCACTCAGCCCTATCAACATGAAGACTCCTATTGAGCTGTTGCTGAAGGAGAAGCCGAGTGTTGGACACCTTATGGTGTTCGGTTCAACTTGCTACGTGCATGTCCCGGATTCTTCACGGACAAAGCTGTGTGCGAAGGCAAGGAAACTTGTCTTTGTTGGCTACGATGAGCGGAAGAAGGGATGGAAATGCATGGACCCTGTGACGAAGAAGTTCGTGGTATCAATAGACGTTGTCTTTGACGAGCTGACGTCATATGGAGGTGGCTCGGTGGAGCTAACTGGAAGTAGCAAGGTTGATGAAGCACCGGTGGTGGCTGATGAAGGCTTGGAAGAGGAGCTTGTGTTTCACCAGCATCTCCTGTTGCTTCTAACTCTGAGGCTGAGCCTTCTGGCTCAGGAAGCAGGGGGAGCACTGCTCAATGCTTGTCTCAGGTGGGAGTGGAGCCCGAAGGAGCAACAGAAGCAGTGAGCAAGGAGCCGACCCTTCGGAGATCGAAGATGGTGGTTAAGCCACCGGCTCGGTACTGTGATGGGAATGCAGTGAGCTTTGTCTCCTGCTTATTTGCAGGTCCTCTGGATGAGAGAGAGCCTGCAAACTTCAACGAGGCCACTAGAGTGAAGGAGTGGGAAGGTGCCATGAAAGAAGATATTGATGCTCTGAAGAAGAATGAAACCTGGGACCTTGTGCCCAAGGTTGATGGCATTACTCAGGTTACTTTCAAGTGGGTGTACAAGTTGAAGAACAAGGCTGATGGGAGCATTGATCGGTTCAAGGCTCGCCTGGTCGCTAGAGGATTCTCACAGCAGTATGGAGAAGACTATGAGGAGACATTCAGTCCAGTTGCGAAGATGACTTCAGTAAGAGTGGTGATCGCCTTGGCTGCTAGCAAGGGATGGAGGTTGTGGCAACTCGATGTGAAGAATGGTTTTATTTACGGAGAGATTGACAAGGATATCTTCATGGATCAGCCGCTTGGTTTTGTCTCTGAAAAGCATCCAGACTATGTCTGCAAACTCAGGAAGGCTCTCTGTGGGTTGAAGCTGTAACGCCCCGAAACTCGAAGGAGCAAAGGGGGACGTTTTGGGCCAGTTTGGGTTCTGGCAGAAGGCACACGGCCTGGGACACGGGCGTGTCCCAGGGCATGTCAAGCGTGTGTCGACACTTAGCCGCGAAGTCGTCGAGTTATACTCGACGATTCGTCGAGAATGGGCACACGTCCTGCGACACGGGCGTGTCGCAGGGCGTGTCGACCCGTGTCGACACTTAGCCGGGAAGTCGTCGAGTTATACTCGACGATTCGTCGAGAATGGGCACACGGCCTGCGACACGGGCGTGTCGCAGGGCGTGTCGACCCGTGTCGACGATCGTCCCGGGGAGTCGTCGAGATTCACTCGACGATCGTCGAGACAAGGAACACGGCCTAGGACACGGGCGTGTCCAAGGTCGTGTCATCAAGTCGTCTATCTTCCATCGACGAAATGTCCCGTGTACACGGCCTGGGGTCCAGGCGTGTCAATGTGACACGGGCAAGGACACGGGCGTGTCCTAGAACCCGTGCAGTGCTCGGGTTGAAAATGGGGGAAAAATCATGGTGTACACGCCGGCTACACGGCCGTGTCAGGTGGAACACGGGCGTGTCAGCTCGAACACGGGCGTGTTCGATACCCGTGTGAGGTTCCAGGTGATTCGATTTTGACGGCGAATGCGCCACACGGCCCTGGACACGGGCGTGTGCCAGGCCGTGTTCGGCCCAGATTGGGCATTTCAGCCCCGAATCAAAGCCGTTCGTTTCCTTAGGTTGAGATCCGACGGCTGGGGATGTTCCTGAAGGGATATACCCGTGAGTTGACTTGGAAAACCTCACTTTCCTTCACTTGTTCTCTTTCTAAATCCTTGGAGAGAGGAGAGCTAAGGCAAGAAGAAGAAGAGCTAGATCCGCCATTGGAGGAGCTTCGGAGCTCCGAATCGCAAGCCGACTCCGGATCCACGGAGGCAACGCTAGTGCGGTCATTTCCATCCGATTACTTTCCGATGGCGCCAAAGAGGAACGCAAGGGTAACGATCCTCATCTTGAGCATGAGTCGCTCTCTTTCTTAGCATAGGAAGCCCGCTCTCGCGAGTTTGCGGAGAGTTGGAGGCGTTCCTTCGGGTAGATATGTAAAGTCCCCGTTGTTTAGAGTCCGTATGCGAGAACGGACGTAGGCATGATGTGTGAAGCCTACCCGGACATGTTAGTCTGGATCGGTGATGTTGCATTGCATAAGGCCGGAGAAGAACTCCGTGCTATTAGTTGTTTTTCGGGTTTTCTACGCGGTAGATTGCAGCAGGGAGCCTTGGGGACTAACCCAAAGGTGCACCCGGAAAACTGGGCGGATACGAGATCTTGCCAACTTGGTGGCCTGAGAGCCAACTTGAACATAACGGGGTTATGTGACTTGCGTAGAATGGGACTCGGCGAAAGTTTGACCCGCGCAAATGGCTTAAATTGTCGTTGCGATGTGAGCACGGGTTAGATGGAACCGTACCCGCTCTATGTCGTTCGGGTTAGAGAGACCTAAGGTTATGTGGCACTCGCCGTTGGCATAGATGTGAGTCTTCGGCGGTCTATGGCTTTAATTGACGTGACCAATGCTAGGAAGACAAATTGCTCATAGGTTTGGCCGTCTAAGTGGCGGTGGTGAGTCCGGAATGTTAATGGCTTTAATTGACGTGACATCGACCGGTTCACTGAGAATGTGCCCTGAGTGCACGGGGCGTGTGGCCGTGCGAGCCAACGCCCTGTGATGAAATGGCTATGGTTGTATAAAATTGCTCGCTTATGCTAATGAAATGCAGGGAAGGAGCATCGCCGCCCCGAGTTGGGGGCGGGATCGTTATAATTTGGTCAGCATTGCTGACCGTTGCCTTGTTTTGCCACCGTGCGGTGGTTTGTTGCTTGCAGGTGCAGCTGGACCAAGCGGTCAATAGCGGGCTAAAGCCCTTTTTGCGAAGCTGGCCCTCGAAGGCCCTAGTAGAAGTGTTTACTGCTTTATTCATGTATGACCGGCCTGCGTGCCGTGGTTTGTAAATCATGTAATTTTCAAGTGAAACACTTTGTAAGGCCTTAAGGCCGGTTTTGGGTATTTTGTATAACATTCCTAATTATGTATAGTGGACATTCGTGCTCTAATGTTGGGTTCTTGTTTACAACTTATATAAACTGCTTCCGCTAGAATGCTCTGTGTAGGACGTTGAGATTGGTTGGATGGTTTCCATAAGTAACCACCCGGTCTGTCTGTGGTATATGGCGTCGGGCCCCGGCCGGACCTACTGCTATATACTATGCGACGGATAGGGGTGTTACAATTTGGTATCAGACTACTGGTTTTGGTCGGGCTTAAACTGAATTCGTGGGCGAATTCTTTTTAAGGGGTGGTGAGCACATTGCGTGCGTCATCGTTATACTGGTAAAAGAACCCATGAATGTCCACTTAGGAATGAAAATACTCGTGTTTGAGGAACCTGCGTCTTCCTATAATTGCTGTTTGCAATACAAATTTGGTCGCCTAACGGTGTTTTGTACCACTATAGGTGACCAGAAGTGGTGTTGGGGCCGTCAGAACGCCGAGTTTCTGAGGCTAGTAGTGCAACGGATGTTGCTCCTGCAACACCTCTGTCGGCTAAAAATATACGATTGGTGGCTGAAGCGGTGTTGGCCGTGATTAATGCGCAGCCTGGAAGGCAAGCGCAGCAGCCCGCTCCCGTGATGGAGCAAGAACCTCTGCAAGAGGCTGAGCCGAGGAGGGTGGAGCAAGTGGTTGTAGAACCGAAAGTGCCAAGGAGGGCAACTGAGAGGCAGCTAAAGCATGTAATGAGCTTTAACCCTCCGTTATTCTCGGGGTTGGGAACCCCATCTCAGTCTGAAGACTGGCTCTCTAGGGTGAAGAGAGTCATGACGGCGACGGAGACGGAGGAGTGGCAAATGACCACCATCGCTACGTTCCTGCTGGACGGTGAAGCGAGGATGTGGTGGGAAGGATTGGAGCTGCATCATTTGAGAGGTAGACAACTGATAGACGTTCCGATGGAAGAATTCTCGGGATTGTTCTTAGCAAGATACCTCCCTTCTACTCAGAGGATTTCGATGGAGAATGAGTTCCTGAAGTTGGTTCAGGGCGAGAGAAGCGTGGATGAATATCTCCACGAGTTTACGCGGTTAAGTCGATATGCTAGCTCCACCATCATGGATGAGGAGCGCAAGACTAATCGATTCTACGAAGGCTTGAGAGACGAGTTGAGGTTGCTACTCTCGGGGCCGATGACGCAGGGTTTCTTAACCTTGGTCAATACTGCCCGGTCCTTGGAGAAGGACATGAAGAGCGTGCAAGCGAAGAAAAGCTTGGGTGAAAAGAAATCTGAGTTCAGAGTGCCGACTACTTCAAAGTCCGGCTATCGGAGGGCTTTCAAGAAGCATAGGACTTCGGGTCCAGCTCCTTCTGGTGCTTCTGGGGCGACTACGAGTCGGACCCCGGGCGCGTGCTTTACATGTGGAAAGACGGGGCATTTCGCCCGTGATTGTTGGAGCGGACGTCCTAAGTCCGAGAGGAGGCCGGGAGCCACTTATGAAGAGAAGGGAAAGGCGGTGGAGTCGACCGCATCCCACTATGCTCCGGCTCAACCAAGGGTCTATAATCTTGGCCAACAGGAGGCCATTAAACAAGCTGATGTGGTGACAGGTACGGTTTAATTATAGCAAGTCAATTTATTTAAATACTTGTTATGCACATGTTACCTTACCACTGCTTGTTAGGATTTGTATTGATTTGTGAAAATCCGGCACGAGCACTTTTCGATACGGGAGCCTCAAACTCCTTCTTGTCCGAAGGATTTACATCACGCATCGGAGTCCCTTCCTTCGATGGCGAAGGATAAGTTGGATGTGTTGTTGCCCAATGGGTGTTCGATGCGAGCGGATAGGATCTGCGATGTTAAGATTCGTATTGGGGAGCAGGAGTTCGACCTGCGAGCGTCTTTACTTCCGTTAGTGGAGTTCGACGTCATATTTGGCATGGACTGGCTCTCGGAGCAGCAGGCCCATATAGATTGCGGTAGCAAGGAAGTCAAGCTGGGAGCGAGTCGTGAGACGACTTTTACGGGCTTAAAGGGGTCGAGCAAGACATTGATGTCTGCTCTTCAGGTGGTAAAGGCGGTTCGTGCTGGAGCAGAACTGTTCTTTACACTAGTGGAGGTTGCAAAGCCGAAGCCCGCGTTGGATTGTATTTCAGTGGTATCGGAATACCCTGATGTGTTCCCCGCAGATCTTCCTGGAGCCCCGCCTCAGCGGGAGATAGATTTTACGATCGAGCTAGTGCCTAGGTGCAAAGCCTGTGTCACGATCTCCGTATCGGCTAGCGCCTAAGGAAATGGCGGAGCTGAAAGTTCAACTGCAAGAGTTGTTGGAGCAAGGGTATGTGCGCCCGAGTTCTTCGCCTTGGAGCGCACCGGTCCTCTTTGTTAAGAAGAAGGACGGAAGCTTGAGATTATGTATTGATTATCGGGAGCTAAACAAGCTGACTGAGAAGAACAAGTACCTGATCCCTAGGATTGATGATCTCTTTGATCAGTTAGTCGGGTCGACGGTGTTCTCGAAGTTGGATCTCAAGTCTGGGTACTATCAACTGCGGATAAGGGAGAGTGATATCCTCGAAGACAGCGTTTAGTATGAGATACGGGCATTATGAGTTTACGGTCATGCCGTTTGGGCTGACTAATGCGCCGTCATTATTCATGGATTTGATGAACAGGACGTTCAGGGAGTACTTGGACCATTTTGTGATCGTCTTCATCGACGATATTTTGGTGTACTCGCAAAGTGAGGAAGATCACTTCAAGCATCTTCATTTGGTGTTGGAGACGCTGAGGAGAAATCAGTTGTATGCCAAGTTCTCGAAGTGCGAGTTTTGGATATCCTCAGTGGCGTTCCTCGGGCATATAGTGAGTGGAGAGGGTATTGCTGTGGATCCGGCGAAGATTGTTGCGATACGGGAGTGGCCTGAGCTTGCTACGGTAGCAGAAGTCCGGAGCTTTTTGGGGCTTGCCGGCTATTATAGGCGCTTCGTAGAGAACTTCTCGCGGATAGCGTTACCTCTCACTACTTTGACGAGGAAGGAGCATAAGTTCGTTTGGACGCCGGAGTGCGCGCGAGCTTTTGAGGAACTGAAGTGTCGGTTGACCACGGCGCCTGTGCTGAGTTCGCCATGTGGAACCGAAGGCTATGAGATATATAGCGATGCTTCAGGCAGCGGTTTGGGTTGCGTGCTACTGCAGCACGGAAGCGTGATAGCTTATGGCTCGAGACAGCTAAAAGTGCACGAGAGGAATTATCCGGTACATGACTTGGAGTTAGCGGCCGTGATTTTTGCCTTGAAGCTGTGGAGACACTATTTGTATGGTGTGAAGATTGATATCTACACCGATCACAAGAGCCTAAAGTATCTTATTGATCAGAAGGATCTGAATATGCGGCAGCGTAGATGGATGGAGTTCCTGGGGGACTATACATTCAAGATCCACTACGTGCCTGGCAAAGGGAATGCGGTTGCGGACGCGTTGAGTCGCCGAGCCCCAGCTCAAGCCAATTGGCTATCGGTCCATGATGAGCAGTTGGTGCAGGAGTTGGAGGCGTTGGAGATTGTTTGTGTGGACAGACAATCAAGTGCTGAAGCAGTGCTGAATTGGACTGAAGTCCAATATGACCTGGCTGATCGGATTCGGCAGGCTTTGGATATGGATGCTCATATGAAGCAGTCCATGATAGAGGCTCTGGATGGGTCAAATTCCCAATTCGTCGTGGAGGACGGATTGCTTTGGAAAGACGGTCGTCTGTGCGTCCCAAGTGTGGGCAATTTACGGGTGGAGTTGTTGTACGAGGCGCACCATACCAAGTACTCGATTCAACCCGGGGAGCATGAAGATGTACCGCGACGTAAAGAAACTATTTTGGTGGCCGGGTTTGAAGAAGGATGTTGCGCTATAAGTAGCGAAGTGCCAAACCTGCGCCTTGGTAAAGGCGGAGTGCCAAAAGCCGGGAGGATTTCTTAAGTCCTTACCTATTCCGGAGTGGAAATTTGACGACATCTCTATGGACTTTGTGCACGGTTTGCCAAGGTCGCAGAAGGGAAACGACGCTATTTGGGTGGTTGTTGATCATTTAACGAAGGTGTCGCATTTTATTCCGCATAGGAAGGATGATCCGGTGGAGAAGCTGGCAGAGCTTTATGTGGATAACATAGTACGGCTTCATGGTGTGCCCCGCAGCATCGTGAGTGACCGAGATGGGCGGTTCACGTCCAATGATTGGAGGCTGGTGCAGCAAATGTTGGGAACAAAGCTGAAGTTTAGCACAGCCTTCCATCCACAAACGGATGGGCAGACCGAGAGGGTCAATAGAACCATGGAAGACATGCTTCGCATGTGTGTCTTGGATTTCGGAAAGCAATGGGAAGACCACCTTTATTTGGTGGAGTTCGCATACAACAACAGCTACCAAGCAAGTATTCAGATGGCGCCTTTCGAGGCCCTATATGGTAGAAGATGTCGCACGCCGTTATCTTGGATAGAAACGGGTGAGTCAAAGTTGTATAAGCGATCGGAAGTAGAGGGTGCTACTTCTTTGGTGAGAACCATTCGGGAGAGGTTGCTTATCGCTCTGGACCGGCAAGCAAAGTACTATAATGCCAAGCATAGGAACGTGGAGTTCGCTGTGGGCGATTATGTATACTTAAAGATCAAGCCGTTCAAGGGTGTCTCGCGGGTGCGACGATTGAAAAAGCTAAGCCCGAGGTACCTTGGACCGTTTGAGGTTCTGGAGCGAGTTGGTGAAGCGGCCTATCGGTTGAAGCTTTCAGTGGAGCTTAGTGGTTTACACGATGTATTCCACATTTCGGTGCTTCGGAAGGCGGTGCAAGAGCCTACGCAAGTGATCGCGGTCGATCAAGTGCCGGTGGAAAGTGGGCTAACGACAAAGGTCAAGCCCGTGCGGATTGAGGACTCGGAGGTCAAGCGTCTACGCAATAAAGAGATCAGGATGGTCAAGGATCCGGTGGGACAATTGCGGTCGTGAGGAGCTCTCCTGGGAGAGAGAGCAGAATATGCTTGACGAATATCCGGAGTTGTTCCGCTCAGGTACAAATTTTGGTTTTGTACATGTCTTTCCTTTATTTAATTTCGTGGGCGAAATTCTTTTAAGAGGGGGAGAGTTGTAACGCCCCGAAACTCGAAGGAGCAAAGGGGGACGTTTTGGGCCAGTTTGGGTTCTGGCAGAAGGCACACGGCCTGGGACACGGGCGTGTCCCAGGGCGTGTCAAGCGTGTGTCGACACTTAGCCGCGAAGTCGTCGAGTTATACTCGACGATTCGTCGAGAATGGGCACACGGCCTGCGACACGGGCATGTCGCAGGGCGTGTCGACCCGTGTCGACACTTAGCCAGGAAGTCGTCGAGTTATACTCGACGATTCGTCGAGAATGGGCACACGGCCCGCGACAAGGGCGTGTCGCAGGGCGTGTCGACCCGTGTCGACGATCGTCCCGGGGAGTCGTCGAGATTCACTCGACGATCGTCGAGACAAGGAACACGGCCTAGGACACGGGCGTGTCCAAGGCCGTGTCATCAAGTCGTCGATCTTCCCTCGACGAAATGTCCCGTGTACACGGCCTGGGGTCCAGGCGTGTCAATGTGACACGGGCAAGGACACGGGCGTGTCCTAGAACCCGTGCAGTGCTCGGGTTGAAAATGGGGGAAAAATCATGGTGTACACGGCCGGCTACACGGCCGTGTCAGGTGGAACACAGGCGTGTCAGCTCGAACACGGGCGTGTTCGATACCCGTGTGAGGTTCCAGGTGATTCGATTTTGACGGCGAATGCGGCACACGGCCCTGGACACGGGCGTGTGCCAGGCCGTGTTCTGCCCAGATTGGGCATTTCAGCCCCGAATCAAAGCCGTTCGTTTCCTTAGGTTGAGATCCGACGGCTGGGGGATGTTCCTGAAGGGATATACCCGTGAGTTGACTTGGAAAACCTCACTTTCCTTCACTTGTTCTCTTTCTAAATCCTTGGAGAGAGGAGAGCTAAGGCAAGAAGAAGAAGAGCTAGATCCGCCATTGGAGGAGCTTCGGAGCTCCGAATCGCAAGCCGACTCCGGATCCACGGAGGCAACGCTAGTGCGGTCATTTCCATTCGATTACTTTCCGATGGCGCCAAAGAGGAACGCAAGGGTAACGATCCTCATCTTGAGCATGAGTCGCTCTCTTTCTTAGCATAGGAAGCCCGCTCTCGGGAGTTTGCGGAGAGTTGGAGGCGTTCCTTCGGGTAGATATGTAAAGTCCCCGTTGTTTAGAGTCCGTATGCGAGAACGGACGTAGGCATGATGTGTGAAGCCTACCCGGACATGTTAGTCTGGATCGGTGATGTTGCATTGCATAAGGCCGGAGAAGACTCCGTGCTATTAGTTATTTTTCGGGTTTTCTACGCGGTAGATTGCAGCAGGGAGCCTTGGGGACTAACCCAAAGGTGCACCCGGAAAACTGGGCGGATACGAGATCTTGCCAACTTGGTGGCCTGAGAGCCAACTTGAACATAACGGGGTTATGTGACTTGCGGTAGAATGGGACTCGGCGAAAGTTTGACCCACGCAAATGGCTTAAATTGTCGTTGCGATGTGAGCACGGGTTAGATGGAACCGTACCCGCTCTATGTCGTTCGGGTTAGAGAGACCTAAGGTTACGTGGCACTCGCCGTTGGCATAGATGTGAGTCTTCGGCGGTCTATGGGTTTAATTGACGTGACCAATGCCAGGAAGGCAAATTGCTCATAGGTTTGGCCGTCTAAGTGGCGGTGGTGAGTCCGGAATGTTAATGGCTTTAATTGACGTGACATCGATCGGTTCACTGAAAATGTGCCCTGAGTGCACGGGGCGTGTGGCCGTGCGAGCCAACGCCTGTGATGAAATGGTTATGGTTGTATAAATTGCTCGCTTATGCTAATGAAATGCAGGGAAGGAGCATCGCCGCCCCGAGTTGGGGGCGGGATCATTATAATTTGGTCAACATTGCTGACCGTTGCCTTGTTTTGCCACCGTGCGGTGGTTTGTTGCTTGCAGGTGCAGCTGGACCAAGCGGTCAATAGCGGGCTAAAGCCCTTTTTGCGAAGCTGGCCCTCGAAGGCCCTAGTAGAAGTGTTTACTGCTTTGTTCATGTATGGCCGGCCTACGTGCCGTGGTTTGTAAATCATGTAATTTTCAAGTGAAACACTTTGTAAGGCCTTAAGGCCGTTTTGGGTATTTTTGTATAACATTCCTAATTATGTAATAGTGGACATTCGTGCTCTAATGCTGGGTTCTTGTTTACAACTTATATAAACTGCTTCCGCTAGAATGCTCTGTGTAGGACGTTGAGATTGGTTGGATGGTTTCCATAAGTAACCACCCGGTCTGTCTATGGTATATGGCGTCGGGCCCCGGCCGGACCTACTGCTATATACTATGCGACGGATAGGGAGTGTTACAGAAGCAAGCTCCTAGAGCGTGGTATGGGAAGATTGCAGAGTACTTGCAATTCTGTGGATACCTTGCTTCCAACTCGGATTCTAGCTTGTTCGTCAAGAAGAAGGGAGAGCTATAAGTCTTGGTCCTACTGCATGTGGATGACATGATCATCATAGGGAATTTGGAGGGGGAAGTAGCAAGGCTCAGGGCAGAGCTTGCTATATGCTTCGAGATGAAAGACTTGGGAGAGTTGCATCTCTTTCTCGGTCTTGAAGTGGAGAGGAAGGAGTGCGGGGTTCTCATTTGCCAGAAAGGGTATGCTGATCGCATTGTGAAGCGGTTCGGCATGGGCGAAGGGAAGAAGTGCTCTACTCCACTAGAACCTGGGCTGAAGCTTCGACGAGATGAGGGAAGGGTTCTTCATGATCCCTTGGTGTTCAGGGCTCTTGTTGGGAGCTTGATATACCTGACGATTACAAGGTCGGACATTGCTTATGTTGTTGGCCGAGTAAGTCGGTATATGGCTGAAACAAGGCAATCTCATCTAGTGGCGGCGAAGGGTATTCTGAAGTATGTCAAGGCTTCTTCTGACATGGGACTCCTCTATAGAAGGGACTCGGAGTTTGCATTGCTCGGGTACACGGATACTGACTATGACGGTGATTCAGATGATCGGAGGTCTACTTCAGGTTATGTGTTCACTTGCGGTTCAGCTAGCATCTCGTGGTGTAGCAAGAAGCAGGACTCGATGTCGGTTTGAACCACGGAGGCGGAGTATAAGGCTTCGGCCTTGGCTTCTCGGGAAGCCGTTTGGTTGAGGAGGCTTATAGAGGATGTTCATGAAGAAGTACAAGGGCCTACTTTACTCTGGGGTGACAATGAGAGTGCTCTCAAACTGGTTAACAATCCAGTGTGTCACGCCAGGACCAAGCATATAGAGATTGGTCACCATTTCATCAGGGAGAAGGTGTTGGAAAGATCTCTGCTGGTCGGGCATGTTTGGAGTGAAGATAATCTTGCTGACATCTTCACGAAGCCACTGTCGAAGGGGCCTTTTGAATGCTTGCGCCACTTGCTGGGCTTGGTCACCACTTCCCACTTCAAGGGGGAGTGTTGAAATTTGTGAAGTGGAAGTGGTTGACGGACAGGCCGGGCGGCCTGGGCGGACAGCTTTGGCGGACTAGGCGGACTGGGCAGACTGTGATGTGCGGCCTGGTGGAAGGTCTAGTGAAAAGTCGGCTGTCTTCTGAGCGGGTTGTTTGCATGGAGTACGCGGACTGTGCGGCCTGGTATCTGCGGATAGAGAGGCTTACGGACTGGTGCTTTGCTCAGTGGCCGTGGTGCAAGCTTGTGCTGATAGGCGGTTTGGCTCGTGTCCGCGGGAAGCTTGCGGACTGATGTGTCTGCGGTGTGGGCTATTGCGGACTGGGCTTAGAGCTTGGCTGAGGCCTTATCGAGCTCTTGTGGTACATCAGGTGCTTTGTTGTTGAGGTCTTTGGCGGACTGAATTTGGAGTCCGGGAGTTCGCTGCTGCGATGGGGCAGGAGTGCAAGGAACTTGCGGACTGCTGGCAGTCTGTGCTACGGTGTTTGGCGGATGGGTGTTTGCATCCGCCATGCTCGCACTGGCCTTTGATGGCTTTTGGACTTGGTCACACTCTGTGCCAAGATCATGTGTCCACCGTATCCTCCAAGTCCGCCATGACCGGGCAGACTGTTGCTATCTGCCTTTGGTCTTGGACTTATGGCGGATTGAGGTATGAGTCTTACAGACTGCCTCGGGTTTGGGCAGACTGCCATTGAAGGGGGATTGCTGTCCTGCAGTGGTTGGAGCTTTGCGGGCTGATGCCTTGTCCGCATAGCTTGGGCGGACTGGAGAGGGTTCGCCAATGTTGCCTTGCTCCTAGCAGTTTTCCTTGGTATCCGGCTAAGTCCTTGCGGACTCGGCGGACGGTGTTTTTGCTATCGCGCGGGCTAGGGTGGTGTCGCTATATCTAGGGCGGTGACCACACTCCTCAACTCGCCTATAAATAGGACCCCCCGGAAGGTCTATAGTAACTTGAGTGAACAGTAAGTTGGGTTGGGCGAAGTGCTGCGGTCTCAGTTTGTCAGTCCGTGCGGATTGTTTCAGTGCTGACGTTTGCTGAATGCAGGTCGCGCCGGTAGCTTCAAGGAGCCAGGAGTTTGGATGTGACTTCGGTCAAGTACTTGGAAGTGTGCGGTCTCTGTGGATTCAGCAGGAGGTTGCTCTGCAGCTTGTTAGCTCTGTTTCATCTTTGCCAGCTTCAATAACCTGTCCGCCGGCTTCAGGCGGGTAGGGGGTGTTCCTCAGTTCAGCTTCAGCAGGAGACGAATAACGGTGTGTCCGCGCGGCCTCGCGGCTTCTGCGGACTCCGTGTATATTCGGTGGTTTGCAGCTTAAGTTCGGGCGATCTCAGCGGACTCGGCGACCACGGCGACCTCGGCGGACTCCGGTGCTGTCCGCCCGGCTTGTTTTTTGGTTCTTTCTATTTACAGCTATTATACTAGCGAAATCATGTCTCGCTATGTATGCCTCGTGTTGTAAAGAAGTGAATGTATAAAAGACCTGCTTGTGCTTCCATTGTTTGTTGGGATTAACCTTTGTTCCTTGGTTTTCCGCTGGTTCAACGTGAGAACTGGGTACTTCCGAGGATATTAATTTGGCGTTTGGGATATCTTGTTGACCACGTTGAGAAAATTTAACAGAGGCAAGTGGCTCCCTGGCCCTTGCCAAATTATTTCTACCCTTACTCTGCTTTTATTTCCTATGCAATACTCCTGTTTTCTTTATTTTTTCCACCTTAGAAATTAGAGCAAATGGATGCCTTTTTCCTTCATTTCAGTCATGGGCTGCTTCATTGCTTTTTATAATTAAATCAATGTTCTCTCTTTTGTCTGAGGTTTGGTGTCCAGTGGGTAGCTAGAGTTAGGGTGAGGCTGCGGTTAGTTACAGTTTAGGTTTAGTTGCGGTAGCCCCGAGTAGTTAGGATGGAACGGAGGGTTGGGATTAAATTTCCAACTCTTTGTTTTCGTGCGTTGAGAGAGTTTAGGCAGCGGTTTTAACTAAAACTTACATTTACCCTAAGTGGAAAGCACTGACAGCGTCGAGTGAGCCGAGTTCACTCAACGCCGTCACCCAGCGTAGGATTTGTGGCTAAGTATTTTGGGCGTCAAGTAAGTGGAGCTTACTCAACGCCGCTTCGAGTGGGCTCGACGTTTCAGTCTTGGGTTCGTGTGTTTCCTTAGGTTTGTTAGTACGACTTTTCCCTTTCTCTAGGGGGTGGTATTGGGTGTTCGGCTAATTTTTTTGCATGCCGACTCTTGGGTTGTGGCAGGTGGTGGAGTTTTGGTGCCCTCTGGAGGGGTGGTTTTATGTGGAGAGCTCTGGTCACCGCCTTTTGCCCCGGTTTGGGTTGGCACGTATGGGACCCTAGTGCTGCCACTGATTGACCCTGTAGCCCTTTTTGGATCTGGTTTTGGTTATGTATTCAGATCCATGTTTTGACCACCGCCATTAACCCACGTGTTAGGACTGTTAGTTCCTTTCCTATTCTGTGGCTTTTCCTTTTGGCATATATGTATATGTCTTGTTGCTGTTGCAGACTCTTTTGTAGGGCATATTGCTTTTATTTTCTCTCACTTGGTGTGCTTTGCTGTGCTTTAGACAATGCTCTTTTCTTACTGTCATGCCCTTTCTTTTGCTTATAGCAGTTTGTTGTCGGGTTGGTAAATCCTTCTTATTTGATCATAAATCTAATGCTCTATTTACTTTTTTGATTATTTCCTTGCTGAGGTGTTCTTTTCTTGAATGCCTCAGGTCCAGGTTGTAGCCGGTTCAGCGGCTAGTTCTTTTGGAGAGGCTTGTTGGTGGCCTCTTGGGTAGTTGAGATAGCTGATCCCCGATTTTGTGAGGTAGTTCTTTACCTTTCTATATAGCCATACATACTCACCAGTGGGTTTGTGTCAGGTTATTGACGCCCACTGGTGGCTTCTTGCGATGCTGGGTATGAACTTAAACTGCTATTTTTGCCTATTTGTGGTTGTTTACTTGCTTCTGGGAAGGATTTATGTAGGTTGCATGTTAGATATTTTAAACCCTAAAAGCATTATTATATGTACCTCATGCATAACATATTTATAAAACAAAGACACTATATTTCCTTAGCGTAAAAAGACTATCTTTCATATATATTATATTCACTTTAGAGTCGTGCATACAATGAGTCGTCCCTCGGGGACACTTATGCTCATTTAGGGTGTCAACTTAATTGAACCAAAGTATTTTATGCTGCGTATAAATATACCTTTAATTGTGGACTAGCTGGTCCACCATGCCGAGGGATACGGCCATTAAATATAACTGGTTTTCTTTCACATTAATCAACAATTTTCCTTAAAATCTAAGGTCTGGAGTTTTGCCTGAGCGTATGCAGTTATCCCCTGCACGACGTGGCATCACGGCACGTGTTTTCTCTTGCTCTGATACGATTTTATCGTTGAGAAAATGCGGGTTGTGACAGTGTAGTAGGACATCTCGGGTTCCCTGAACCCATCTGGAACTGGGGCAGAGGAAACCAAGTCACTGAAGGGACTTCCTCCCCCCACTGGGCGAGCTGGCGCGTCTCGCGAGCCCAGCTCGCCGAACCGGCCTCGGCCTGCCGAGCCAGGGAAGAGCTCGCTCCTGGGGAGCTTGCACCCCCGGTCTTTCTCGGCCACTTCCTTTCCGGCTCGCCAACCGGGGGCATCCTTGCCCAAAGAGGGGGCGGTCGTGATCTGGACTGCTGGAGTCCAGCACTCGGCCCGCATGCTGCGGGCGAACTTGACGAGGCTCAACACCTCATTCCTGAAATCTTCAAACATCCCCACCATGGCGAGAGGCGGTGGGGGAGTTCGGCCTGTCAGATCCCTGTCCTCCTGTCATCGAACTCGCTGAAGCTTATCTGTACTGACCACGCTCCACGCTCACCGCACCAAAATGTTGAAACCGAAAATCGGTCTCCTGTGGAGTTCGACCATTAGGGAAGGGGTGGTCTCGCGCCTACTTTACTCCTGCAAGCAAAACAACAAGGAAAACAAGGAAAGACCGACCCAAGGGCTCGGCGGGGAGGTCCCACCACACACCCGGAAGATCTCAGAGCGCTTCCCCTCCTTAGCCAGAGGCCGAGCTAAGGTACCCTCAGAAAGCACTTGAAAACTGGAGCAAGAAGGCATAGGAAGCATGCCTTCTAGGGTACCCCTTGGGTCATATTTATAGTTTTCAGGATATGAACTGCCAATAACCAAATTATACTGACCTGAAGTTACCAAAAAACTCTTGGATGGGTCTGCCAACAGCCAAACTCCGCTGTTTTGAAGGGCTATAGGCAGACCAGTGGGGGCCAAATAGTAAAAAGGCACCTCATATATCTGGGCGAGCTGGGGATCCTGGCCACCTCGACAGATCCTGCTTTCCGGCTGTTGCCGAGCTCCTCTACGCGAGCGTGATTCGGGATGGCGAGTTCGCCCATCAGTCGGCTTTCATTAGTCGACCTCAGCTCGACGAATCCTGGTCTAGCTCGGCGTATACCGAGATCGCGGTCGACGAATGCCGAGCTCGGGTTCGGCTTCTCCTTGCCGAGCTCGCCCACAATCTTCTATCCTTTGCTGGGCTCGCTCGTTGCTTGGACAATCTGAATAGCCCGGTATGGTTCTTGGCGACCTCACTCGCCAGACACGGGGTTGTACAACCGTACTGCAGAGTGTGGCTCCTTCCCCTCCGGATCCCACTCCCTTTCTACAGAAAGATATGGGCCAGACCTTGACGGCCATCCTTGAGGCCTTTATGGCCCAGCAGATTCCGGCACCGCTCCCAAATCCTGGATCAATATGGCTGAGTGCATTCAAGAATTTGTCCCCGCCCATGTACCACGAGATGGAGAACGCAGTAAAATGGAGGAATGGCTGGAGGTTATACATGAAATGCTGGCAGGCATCAGCTGCCCTCTCAGCGAGGTAGTTCATTTGGCGACTACTGCACTGGATGCCCATGCGAAGAGGTGGTGGAAGTCCATGATGGACTCCACCTATGCAGATAGAGATCTATGAGAAATATCTTGGTAGGAGTTCGGCGAAGTATTCTTGGACCACTTTCGTTTTTAGATAATTTTTGTAAGGACAACTTTGGAATAACGTAGTAGATATGAACGATCCAACTCACATATTATTTCTATTTTCAAGATAATTTCATCAATCTTCTTTTATTATCTCGAACTTGCTTTTTGAAAATTTTCAATTCTATGTTTTAAATAAATTTAAAAAGCGTGAAAATGATTTAGGCCGTTTTTGTTTACGTTTGAGCTTTCCTGCCAACCTAAAATCTTTTACCACTAGTTAGCCGCTTTTGAACCTTTATTTCCAATTTCATTTGATAACTCCACATAGCATTTCATTTTCTCCAAAGCCAAAATTCCTACCTATCTAATCACGCTAAATTTTTTGAGTTTCATTCAAAAATTTTCATAATCATGATAGGAAATTTTGTGTTATCTTTGGCGAAATTATTGAAAAAATGTACTCAAAAGCAATGTTTGATTTTATTTGGCCAATTCAAAATGAAAGAAAAAAAATTTATGGCCTTGTTTTGAAAAAAAAGAAAAAAAAATGAAGAAAAAATAATAAAGAAGAAAAAGAAAGAAAAAAAATATATATATATTGTTTAAAATTAAATTTTTTTTTGAAACTCTTTGTTTTGGTTTAGTGTGATTTTTAGCCTTCATGTTTATCTTTGAATTTCACTCTTATTCATGATCCTAAACCAAACGTTTCGGTCCTATTAAGTCCTTTTGATTCACCCTTTTTAAATCTTATTTAACAGCTACGAAAAGAAGAAAAGTAAATCAGTTTTAGTTCTGGATTTAAACTTAGATTTTTGTTATTTAATTGATATAATTATAATGCGTTGTTTGGATCTAGTAACAACTCAATATGTTCTTTTCATTTTCGTTGCCTTGCTTAAATCTATTTAAAGAATCTTGTCAAAATTTTGGATGATTTATTTTCGTTAAGTAAAGTTTATAAAAGTTAAACCATACCAAAATTATTGTTTTAGATTTACGTTTTACATTCTCCCTACCTAGAATTTCTCATAGTACTTGTGTAAGCATGATTAAAACTTTTTGAATTACTCACTTTTTATGATTAGCTAGTTTTTATATCTTTGCTTGGGGACAAGCAAAACTTAAGCTTGGGGGAATTTGATAATACGGTTTGTAGTCAATCTTATTAGGGTATTTTCAGGGTTTTAAAGCAAATCATGTCTTGTAAAGTGCTTATTTTGATTCCTCTTTGTATATATTTTTGTCGCTAATGCGTTTTTCTGCTTTTTGCAGGTTTTCATGGCTTTCAGCCGAATTTTGTTGTGACACACCCCCGTGTCACGCCCTACCCGGGCATGTACCTAGGGCGTGTAACCTAGAGGAATGAAGCAATTGGTCCGAAACTGCATTCTGTGGAAACTTAGTGTACACGCCCTCTGTCATGCCCGTGTCACATCCGACACGGTTATGTTCTAGAGGCATGTCCCCAGGTTCCGAGGAATCGCCACAACGCGCTCGTTTTTCCCACTCCACCGTCGTACCGAATGTGTCACGCCCCCGGGTCACGCCCGACTCGGGCGTGACATATGGGCGTGTACTTCAACAACCACACCCGTCAACTCCAGTAATTAATTTCAACACTCCACCATCACACCGAATGTGTCACGCCCCCGGGTCACGCCCGACCCGGGCGTGACATATGGGTGTGTACTTCAATAACCACGCCCGTCAACTCCAGCATTTAATTTCAGCACTCCAAAGTCGCACCGACCGTGTCATGCCCCAGGTACACGCCCGACCAGGGCGTGTCAAGGGGGCGTCACCCATCCCGAAAAAATCTATAAATTGTGCCCTTCCCCAAGGGTTCAGGGACACTTTTGGCTGAGAGGGGGAGGTGGGAGGTTCTGCCCCTTTGTTTAATGTTCCTTTTTATGCTTTTCCCCTCTTTCTCTCTCTCTTACTTTGTATTTTTCTTAATCCTAGTTTAGTTAAGCTTTTGTAATAGCTTCTGTTAATGCTTTAGTTGCTAATGATAGGGCCAGAATAGGATTTTCAATTCCATGTTCTTGTAATCTCGTTCATTTTCATGTTGTAAGCTCGCTTTAATTTTAATAAAAGTGCTCTTGTTTTCTTCTCTTTACTATTTTGTGTCTTTATGCTTTACTACTCATCCCCCTCTTCCACCTCACCATGATTAACTAATCCTCCATGTACTCGATCTTGATGATCCGAGGTTCGAGTGATTAGGTTATGATGCTTTGAATCTTACCTTTTCTTTTTAGGGTTTAGCCTTGAATTACTCTTGATTTATCACGGGTTGGAGGTATATCATCGATATATATTCTCCACCTTTGCTTTCATTCTGGGCTAGCCAAGAGGCCGAAAGTTTGAAATGAGCACTCAAGAGTAAAGGGAGTTGTTCGCACCCCTCGAGAGAGGCAGACGTTCAAATCTCCCGGATTGGAGTAAAATCCAATAGAGGGGTTCGCAGCATAAAGCAGGTTTTAGGCCTCCGATTCGGACAAAAGTTCGGTCAGACCTTCCTAAACTCAGATGGGCATGACTTCGAGAGAAGCATGTTCTTGCTTTTAGAACCTCCGCGGCCAAGGTCTCTTGCCTTATTGATTTAAAAAGTTTATTATTGCATCTTTTGATCAACATAAGCCGAGGTGATTCTCGATCAAGTACTATCGCTTAATTATCATTTAACTTTTCTCTAATTTGCAAGTAAAACATTCTCACTTCTCTAGTTTAGTAAGTAACCCCAAAACAACTTTTATTTGATAAGATAATAGTAATTCCTTGAAGTAGAAGTACTCAAATCGCCCCGGGTAATACGACCTTGATATTGAACGTAATATCCTATACTATATGCGATAAGGTATAATTGCCTTCATCGAATATAGAATCGGAGAACATCTCACAACTACACTTTCACCTTCTCCTCCCTTAACTTTGTCTTCTCCACGCATGACCCCTTCTCTGCTTAAAAATTCTATATCAATTGACATGCTCAGGAAAGTTAGAATCAACGAAACCTGGAGATTGTTCTACATACATCTCTTCCTTTATGTCACCATTAAGGAATGTCGACTTCACGTCCATCTGATAGACAGTGAAGCCCTTAAGTGTTGCATATGCTAAGAACAAACTGATTGCCTCCAGCCTTTCCAATGGTGCATATGTCTGATCAAAGTTGATTCCTTCTTCTCTTCTATATCCTTTGGCGACTAGTCTGGTCTTATTCTTTATGATTGTACCGTACTCGTCCATCTTGTTCCTGTAGACTGGCTTTGTTCCGATGAAGTTCTTGCCTTTGGGTCTTGGAATAAGCTTCCAAACTTGGCAACACTTGAATTGATTCAACTCTTCTTCCATTGCCATTATCCATGATGCATCTAAGTTTGCTTCCTTAAACTTCTTTGGTTCAACATGTGAGAGAAAACTCAAATATAAATTTTCATTAGTTATACCTCTATGCGTTCGGACACCATCCCGGGGATCTCCTATGATTTGGTCCATTGGGTGATCCTTCAATTTTCTATGCTCTAGAGTCCTTGCATCTGGAGCTTCTTCAACCACTGGAGTGATTTCATTAACTTGAATGGTATCTTCATCCTGGTCATCAACCTCTCCAATTGAGGTTGGAGTGGTGATCTTTATGAACTTTTGATCTTTCTCTCCAGTTGGCTCATCCAAGTTTAATTATTTTATCTTTGAACCTGCATCTTTAATAAACACACTAGAAGAGCTGTCTTGCAGTAAGCTCGTCTTATCAAATACAACATGAATAGATTCTTCTACAACCAGGGTCTTCTTATTAAAAATTGTATAGGCCTTACTATAGCTACTATACCCTACAAAATACCTTCAAAGCTCTTTTCAATAAATTTAGTAGTCTGATACTTGCCATTGTTAAGGACAAAGCACTTACAACCAAAGATTCTAAAGTATGAAATAGTTGTCTTCCTGCCCTTTAGTAGTTCGTAAGGTGTCTTATTATTGTTTTTGTTTATGAGTGCTCAATTTTGCATGCGGCATGCAGTGTAGACGGCTTCAGGCCAGAAATATTCTGGTAGTGAGGCATCACTCAACATGGTCCTGCAGGCCTCTATGAGTGTTCTATTCCTTCTCTCAGCTACTCCGTTCTGTTGAGGAGTATATGGAGAGGAAAACTCATGAAAGATACCTAGGCTTTCACAGAATTCTGTCATGGTCCCAGACTTGAACTTTGTTCCATTGTCACTTCTGATTTTGACTATGAAATAGTTGTATTCATTCTGGATCTGCCTGCCAAAATTAGTAAAGATATCAAAAGTATCTGACTTGTGTTTTAGAAAAAACACCGCAAAGCGCGAGTAATCATCAACAATAACCAATGTATAATCCTTGTCTCCCAAACTTCTAACTTGTAGTGGACCGAACAAGTCCATATGAAGTAGATGTAAACATCTATTGGAGTCTTTGCCAATAATGCTTTTAAAGGTAGACCTTGTTTGCTTGCCTTTTACACATGGGTGACAAGGTCCATCTTTAGCGCGCTTGACATTTGGGGCATCATGTACTAAATTAAGAGAAAATAATTTATTAATAGTTTTGAAATTAATATGTGCTAGTCTCTTGTGCCATTGGTCACCAAGAGACGCACTGACTTTTTTCAAAAAGCACATTAGAGTAGAAGAGTCTATGCAAATAAAATTTAAACAAAATATATTTCTACTATGAGTGTCTGATAGAATTGTTTCCAAATTGTCTACCGATTTTATCAAGCACTTGCCTGCATGAAATTCTACTATGTATCCTTTATCACAGAGCTGGCTTACGATTATGAGATTGTGTTCCATTCCTTCAACATAAGGCACATTTGAGAAGGATACAGTGCCATTCATAATCATATCGTAGCCTTTAGTAATTCCTTTGTTAGAACCTCCAAAGATGACTTTTGGCCTGTTCATGATTGGAGAATAATTCTACAGTAGGATTTTAGTCCCGATCATATGCCGAGAGCATCCAATGTCCAAGTACCAGATAGGAGTTTTGGTGGCCTTTGGACATACCTGTAATCACAAATCAGTTTTCCTTAGGAACCCAAACTCGTTTGGCTCCTAGGTCTCTAGTTAGCATACTCCCCCTACGTGTATTGACATTATGAGTGGTCTTTTTCACATTGTTAACTTGAGGAGTAATATAATTTCTGGGGTTACACCAGCAATCAATAGCAAGGTGACCAACTTTGTCGTAGCACCAACAGTCAAATCTGTTGTATGTTTGCCTAAATTTCTCCCACTTGACCTTTTGAGAGTGTGGTCTAGTAGGGGCAGCAGTCTTGGAGGTAGAAGCTTCATGTTGATGGCATTCACATGACTACTTCTCCTTAAGAGGCTTTTCCACAATGGGTTTTATTTTTGGTGCTTTCTTGATGTTATGACCATGATTAGAAGGGTCATAGCTCTAAAGAGTAATCTCCTCATAAGGTACCTTGAAGACACTTTCGCCAAAGTTCCGGGGACGGGTCCATCCTTGGTACTGAGACTTGGGCTCTACATAAGTAGGCCTAACAAAGTGACCATAGGATGAATCAAGATCAAACTCGTTCGTCGGAAAGATGACCTTTTTAAATGAAGTCTGATCTTGAGGAGCTTTCCCTTTCTCCTTATCCAAAGCCTTCTTGGCAGCATTATTCTTCCTTTGAGCCTTATTTCTCCTAAAGGATTTACTAGGAACATTAACATGGCCTAAACCAGCACATTTGTCCTGAGCTGAAAATTCAGCAACAAAAGGAAGGACAGTCTTGGGCTTGGAGAAGCTTTCAACAAGTTTCTTTTCTGCAGCAAGTTGTTCTTACAATTCTTTGATGATATTCTCCTTCAGATCTAGGTGCTCGAGAGCCTTATTCTACTCTTCAATAGCAGCATTGAAGTTCTCTCTGAGTGAGTCCGTCTTGGCGACTTCCTATCTCAGAGTGCTCTCTCCAGCCTTGATAGATTTAAGCTCCTTGTCCTGAGTTTTCACAACTTTTCGACATTTGTCATAAGCCTTAATTAACTCTTTATATTGGGTCATGAGTTTAGACTCATCATCAGAAGAGCAGTCCTCATGATCATGATCAAAATCATCTGATTCAGAAAGAGGAGTATGAGAGTTTACCTTCCCAGTATACTGGGGTTCTTCTTCATCATCTATTTGTGACATTAGCCCAAAGTAGGCTTCCTCTTCTTCAATTGAGTCAGAGTCGCTGAGAGTCTTGCCCTTCTTGGCTATTACGCTTCTTTCAGTTCTCTTCTTGTTGGAAGAAGATTTCTTCTCCTCTCTTTTTCCACCCTCCTTCTTCTTGTGAGGGCAATCAACAATGACATGTCCTGGTTTATTGCAACAATAACAAATAATGTCAGAAGAAATATGTTTGTTCTGTTTAGAATGATACCTGTCTTGGCTACTTGAGCTTTTCTTGTGTCGATCACCATCATGATGTGATCTTCTGTACGAGGCATCTTTGCCTCTCCATTATTTCTTCTTGTTCAAGAATTTCTTGAACTGCCTTGAAAGAAGAGAGAACTCTCCTTCAGATAGCTCTGAGCCTGAGGTGCTTGGCTCTGAAACTTCATCTTCACTATCGTCCTGTACAGGAGAAGGTGATGCAGATTTGGATTTCCTTGAGCTGTCTGCCTTCAGTGCAACAGACTTCTCCTTGGATGACCACCAGCTCTTCTCTTCTTAAGCTTTTCTTTAATTGATTTGCAGCTCATATGACATAAGGTTTTCGATGAGATTCTGAGGGTCAGTCTCTGCCAGCTTACCAAAATCCCGGATAACATATAATTTGTTGTCCCATTCCTTAGTCAGGAATCTCAGAAACTTATCATTCAACTCTCCATTAGTGAAGACCCAGCTATATACTCTTAGGTCATTAACAATCTTGAAGAAGCTTTCAAAGGTATCTGTAATTGAATCCTTGGGACCTTGTTCGAATGCTTCATATTTTTGATTCATTAGGGATCTTCTGTCATCCCTAACCTCTTCAGTACCTTCCATCAGTATGATAAGAGACAGCCACATTTCCTTGGCAGGTTGGCAGTGAATCAGGTTCTGCAATATAGATTCATCGACTGCACTTGCGATGATATTTTTGGCTTTCTTATCTAAAGAGACAAGTGCAATCTCATCCTTATCAAGATCCATTAACTTCTTAGGAACTTTCTTGATGGGATCAATAGTGGAGACGGTCATAGGAATATAAGGGCCTTCTTCAACAATCATGAAGATCCTTAGATCCACTGCTTCCATGAAAAATTTAATCCTTTCTTTCCACATGGGAAATTTGGTCTTTGTGCATAAAGGAAACTTAGCAAAATCCTTGGCTTTGTCCATGCTTGTATAACTCAAAAGATAACTTGGGGCATATCTGTTCAAGGTGTTAACCTTTTTGTGAACAACCTCCCTCTGATATTAATTGAAAATATTTAAGTTGTCAACCTAAATCATCTAGAGGGGGTGAATAGGTGAGTTGTGTGTCTTTATGGGGAATAAAAATTTAGCGAGCGATTCACAGAAAAATAACCAAGCATTCACAGACGACACCAAAAGTTATAGTGGTTCCCAAACCATGGGCACATCCACTTTCCACCTCACCGATCTAACAACGCACTAGACTCGGCTACTCCACTAATCTATGATTGAAAACAATCCTACCACTCAGAACAAACTTCCTACAACTCGATCCCAAAAACAAGATCTACACTCGGAAGAGAAAACTTCCTACAAATAACTCGAAGAACAAAGCTCCGACACTCAGAGAAGAATCTCCTACAAGAACAAAATGAATACAAAGAAATACAAATAGTAATTTCTCAGATTTGAAACTTCAACCTTTCTTCTTCCTTGAACTTTAAGGCTCTATCAGAATTAATTTGAAGAAGACCCGGCTTGATCTCTGGATCTGAAAATTTAGGACTCAGGAAGATCAAGGGTAGAATCTGTCGATTGTAGAATCTCTTGATCTTTGAATCACGTGCTCTAAATCTCTGGATCAAAAGCATATCTGGAAGAATGGCGATGAGCAGCGGTGACAACTCTCGATTTAGAAAGTGAATTTCCGATTCAGAATGCTTAGAATTTCTTCTTACGGCTTCTTCTAGGGCTGGTCGATTATGATAAGACCTTTTATAGGACTTGCCTAACGGTCATAATCATAATAAATTATACTCACGTGGAACAATCACGCGCCATCTAACTGGACTTAAGAAAAATTTCAGAAATAGTATAACAATTCTCGAGAAGAATGATTGTACTCAAGAAAAATAAGTTCTGTTCTCGAGAACAATAATGAAGGTCTCGAGAAAAATAACTTTTGTTCTCGAGAATAATAATGAAGATCTCGAGAAAAAGGACTTAGAAAAATGTGGAGGTGGAAATTAACAATCTCGTGAATAAAAGTACTCGAGAAAAATGAATTTTAATTCTCGAGAAAGAACAATCTGGTACTCGAGAATAAAGAAGCATCTCGAGAACAGATGTCTGGCTCTCGGGAAAAATAGTCTATGTCTCGAGAAAAATCTTCTGCATCTCGAGAATTAATCATAATCTTCTCGAGAATAAACTTAGTCTTCTCGAGAAAAATACTTATAAAAATTCTGTTAGGAGAAGAAGTAACTCGAGAATAAGTGTCATGAAGTACTCGAGTACATAAGGCCTTCTCGAGAACAGCATTAAGCTTTCTCGAGAACTGCTTCTGCAACTTGAAATCATGACAAGTCTCACTTGAGAACAAGCTTTAGTTCTTCTCGAGTACACAACATAGTACTCGAGAGAAACACTTAGAGAATTTTTTTGAAATCTGAAAACATGATTTCTTCATTAATATCAGCATCTAACTTTTCTCCCTTGCCCTTAATGCTTGAAAAGGAAGTGTGTCCCAAAAAAAAGGCTATACATGAGTCAACACCATGGATCACACAATGAGGGATTACATTGTATGGTCCTGTGTTTGGTGACACATTGCAGACTGACATTGGTGTACACTTGACAATTGTATCCTACAAACACTCAACTAAAAAGAGTATAAAATACAAACGTAATTCGTCTTAGTTTAAGGGTGACTTCATACAAATCTGGGTTATTGTGGATGCAATACCCAACAGGAGCAACAAGAAACAGACTAGTGTTGATATCTCCACTGCTAAGATAGAGTACATTGCGGTAGGTAGCGACTGTGCTCAATTACTGTGGATACAACATCAGCTTGAAGACTATGATATTAAGATAAGTAGAACTCCTTTATATTATGATTCTTCTAGTGCAATTTCTATTACTAGGAATCCAGTTTCACATAGCAGGACTAAGCATATAGAAATTAAGTTTCATTTTATTAGGGAGCATGTTGAGAGATAAGAAATTTGCCTAGAGTTTGTCTCCACTGACAAGCAAGTGGCAGATATCTTCACTAAGTCTCTAGATGAAGCGAAGTTCAACACCTTCAAAATTGAGTTGGGTATGTTGAACTTAGAATAGCTTCAGGTACTCCCTAAGGTATTATGCTTGGTACAGGTTTATTCTTTTTGAAGATTCTGCAGACCTAGTGGAAAGCAAGATGAGAGAAGATGCTTATTCTCAAGTGGTATCAGCAGCTGCAGGACTAGAAACTTTCAAGTAGTCCTCTCTAGTGGTGTAGAGAATTTCCAGTGATACTGAATTTCAAGTGCTATCAAGTGGTATCAAATTATATACAAGTCGGCCCTATATAAGGGGCATGTGGCAAATACAATCCTGGCTTCAATTGCATCAGCTAGGGGGAGAACACAAGTGGAGAAAAAGACCTGATTCTCCTTCCTATCTATCTGAAGAGGTCAAAAAGGGGGAGAGATGGAGGTCATGTTTACCTTTGCTTGTTCATGCTCAAGGGGGAGAGATAGAAGATTACTATCAAAAAGGATCAAGCTCCTTCATGACAGAAACACAGGGGGAGAAAGTCATGGGGAGATCAAGTTAAGAGGTAATACTCTAAGGTGTAACTCACCCTACAGAAATCCAGGGGAGTAGGTAAAATTCATTTCACTGAATTTAATATGAATATGCTTTTATTGCCTGTGTAATGTGTATCTCATTGGCTAAAGAAGCTTGATCAGTGATTTTGACATGCATGATCAGTGGTTTTGGTATCCTCAAATAGGGGGAGATTGTTGGGTCCATTGATCCAATAGCCCTTATTTGATGATGTCAAACATGTAAATGAGATAGACATAGTTGTATTTGATGTGTGGTTAAGTTCATGCATACAGGTTTGTATTTCTCACAATGATTGGATAGCTAGTTCAAGAGACAATGATATGTAGACTCAAGGTGGAGGTGGAAACTCAGAAAATTACCAAAGTCCAAAAGAATTGAGTGAGGTAAGATCACTCAATGCCATCCAGCTAATAGTGCTAAGAGAAAGGAGGCAGGAAAATTACCTAAGTCCAAAAGCGTTGACTGAGGCATGATCACTCAACGCCATCCATAAAATTACCCAAGTCCAAAAGTGTTGAGTGAGGCAAGCTCACTCAACGCCATCCAATAAATAGCGCTGAGAGAAGGCAGGCAGGAAAATTACCCAAGTCCAAAAGTATTGAGTGAGGCAAGCTCACTCAACGCCATTCAGTAAAAAGCGCTGAGACAGTTGAGACTGCTGTGAAGAAAACATTGAGATCGCTGAGACAAAGCCTGAGAAAATCGGCCAAGTCCAGAAGCATTGAGTGAGTTCAACTCACTCAACTCCATACTGATGAGTCTGATATTTATAGGTTTTTTCGGACTCATCTGGGTTTGTTCTCTCCCTCATGCACTGCATTTCAACCAATTATCGGTTATATTTGCATCGTTCAGTCATGGAACATTTTGTGTACAGTTTTGGCCCGAGGATGTGTAATTGTGCATTCTGTTGTTGGGGGTATACACATGGTGCTCCCCGTGGCTCTTTCTAGTTATTCTTTGTTGTATGTTTGGTGTTGGGAGCTTTTGCTCCAGCTTTGATTTTGTTGTGCAGGTAGTGCGTTTTCCCCAAGGAAGAAAGTTTGGTTTATGGAAAATGCACGGTCATGCATTTCTTTCACACACGGTTTGTGCCCGATTGTGCGTTTTGTTGAGCTGGAGAAATGTCGAGGTGAGCTCGATGAATTTCATAGAGCTGAGCTTGAAGATCTTCACGCATGATTGATGCACGGTTTCTTTGTGACCGTGCACGAAGGAAACGCACGGTTTTCATGTAGCTTTCTTGTTTGTTTGTTTGTTCCATTCCGTGGTTAATGTACGATTTGTTCAGGCACGGGCGGCAGCGCCCGTGCGCGAGTAAAACGCACGGTTCTACTGTATTGTCCTGAATTCCAGCTTTCTGTTGCTACCCGTGCGATTTCCTCATGCACGGGCGGAAGCGCCCGTGCTCGGCTAAAATGCACGGGTCAATGCTTCTCCTTTTGCAGGCTTGTTCTGAAAGTTAATATCGCATGGTTTTCACATGGTTGTGCGCCAAACCGTGCACGCTTATTTCTCTGACCTGCTTCTATTTAAAGCGCAGATTTCTTCTTCCTAAAGGTAGTTCCGATCCAGTCCGACCTACCAGGCCTTTTCTGCTCCTTTGAGCGGGAAAACATCCCTCCAGCCGACATTTTCTCTCTCCTCCTTGGAGAGTTGATCCGGCCACCTTTATCCCTCCAAAAGCTTGCAATAGCTTCATCTCCGACCACCATTTTCTTCGCCAAACTCCAAGATCCATTTCATGCTCATAAGGTGCTACATCCGTGGAGTTCTCCGGATAGATTTAGCCCAGAGACTATTCACGAAGATGATGGGTTATTGGAAGGAGGTGACAGCTCTTATGGACACTAGACGTCATTCGTACACCGAGCTCAGACAAGGCCTGACAACCCTTGACTCTGGCCGCGAATCTCAGAAATCCTTTGTGCGTTTGGTTATATTTCTCCACCTCCTCTTGTGGTTACTTTGTTCTAAACTTGTGGTTGTTTTTTTGTTGCTTATGAACACTATTTATGAACACTATTTATTTTTGTGTTGCTGAGCTTCAGTTTTTCGTCTTCTTGTTGGGACAGTGTTGTTCTAGCGATTGCTAGAAGCGTGCGTGGCAAAGAGGTGATTGCAACTCTTATTGGGTCATCCATCTTTCATATTTCTCTCTTGAGTAATCCTCCAAAGAGACGTGGTGACAACGACCCACAATAGGCTTATTGGTGTTAAACTTAGAAAACTTCAAACCAAAACCCCCTTTGTTTACGTTAACACTTGCAATCACTTTTTCAAAAGCGAAATCACACTCCCTACTTGCACTCCTCGAGAGATCGAAATCCGGGGATTCAACTCCCCAACTTTATTACTTGACTATGATCGGTACACTTGCCGTAACAAGTTTTGGGCGTCGTTGCCAGGGAGTGCAACCGTTGCGTGTATTTTTCTTTTGAGAAAGTTTGCAAGTGTTTTGGTATTTTTGAAAAGATTTTTTTGTGTTGTATGACAGATCATAACTCCAATGATTGGGTTGAAGATCTTGTGTGTGAGCTTGAAACCGCAAGTGCAAGGCGAGCTCACCTGCGTGCTGCTGGGCTGAAGAAAGGATGGAATATTTAGGCCAAGGTGGAAATGGCCATGGTGAATGGGTTATTGAGGGCCAAGAGGTGGTCCAACCATGCATTGGGACAATAAGTGATTTCACAACCCCTACTGCGGGAAGTGTTTACCCTGGCTTCGAACTGGCCATCGTAAAAAACCACTTCGAGATTAAACCCGTCATCCTAAATATGATCTGAAATAATACTCAGTTCTTCGGCTTGCCAAGTGAGTATCCGCAGCTCCATCTGGCGGAGTTCTCGGAGATTTGCGGCATATTCCGATATGCCGGTATTTCTGATGACGTAGTAAAATTGAGGCTGTTCCCATTTTCGCTGAGGGATAAAGCCAAAACCTGCCTCCATACTATTGTTCCTGGGACCGCTACCACATGGCATTCCCTGTCCTCTATGTTCTTGGCTAAGTTACACCTGGTGGATAAGATTGTGAATGCCCGTAGGGTTATTGCAACACTTTGATAGCTGGACCAAGAAACCTTGTTCGAGGCATGGGAAAGATTCGCTGACCTGCAGCATCAATGCCCCCAGCCCGGCTGTGAGCGGTGGAATTTAGTTGAAATATTCTACTTTGCTATTGAGCCTAATTTAAGGGCTATGTTCGACGCAGCAGCTGGAGGCACAATAATGAACCTATCTCCTAAAGAGGCATTGAGGCTACTTCGCGACATTGCCTCCCATAGCACATACTGGAACACCAAAAGAAATGCCCCTAGAGTGGCGAGGAACCTATTGGAAGTGAATGCGGTGGTGCAACAAGCGGAGGCGAGCCATCATAATTTGGATGGAAGGTCGATGTTGACCAGATCGGCCCCTCCTCCAACTCGGTTTATGGACATTTCATGCCATGGTTATGGTAGCCCCGACCATCATGCCTATGAGTGCACTGCTGGAGAGACCTTTGCTGAGCTGTCAGGTATAACTTTTGATGACAATGTAAATTTTATAAATAGTCAAAACGCACTGCTCCTTATAACAATGCATATAACCCCAATGCTCAAAATGCTCCTAGTCAAAGGTGGCAGGGTGGCCAGCATCAATTTGATGCTCATGCCCCTAGTAGCCAGCCGTGACCGCCACAAACAGGTTATAATCTGAATGTTCAAGGGACTCGTAAGAGTGCGCTGAAGGAACTTGGAAACACAACTGGGGAAACTGGCCCAAGTGTTCTCTGAGTGTACTCATGGCACCCTCCCAAGTGATACGGAGAAGAATCCCTATGAGCAAGGGAAGATTTCTTAGGATGCGGAGGATTGTGATAAAAATGAAATGGCTGTTAAATGTGAGATTAATGCAGTGGAGACGATAGCTTTATGTGATTCTGGATCATCGTGCGACATTCTTGCTTTACCAAATGTTGAAAACTGTATTTAAATATCGAATCTGATGTCTGGAAGTCGCTAGTGCTAGATGATGGTCGGTAGTAAAGCCTGATGGAGAGATTAAAGATGTGGAAGTGATTCTGAATGGGGCTGCTGTAGTCACTGACTTTAAGGTGTTAGGAGCCATGGCAAATACATCAAAACACATCTTAGCGGCCCCATTCCTAAAATCTAGTGAAGCTACATTGCAATTTAATGCGAGCTCTGTCACCTTGGCTTCCAAGGTCGATTTGCCTTTACCACCGTCACTTCACCCTATAATTTCAAATGAACCTGGAGAACTTTCTGAAATTAATTGTTTTGTTATCTAATGATTTATCTAGTGCTGCCGAGACAGGTTATCTAGCATATGAGTAAGATCGGGTTAAGAAAGTGGCAGAACTGCTGACGTTAGCTGAAGGAGAGTCAGAGACAGAGTCACTTGATGTGAAACAAGATTCAGTTTAGAAGAAATATGAGCTGAGTACGGCTGTAGAAAGCGTGCGGAAGACTGATTTAAAAACATCGATTTATCCTAACAAAGTTTGTAAGACTGTTAAATAGGTGACTTGGGCTGATCTTTCACCCACCGCGGGTGAGGAAAGGATGCCCCCGGATGAGAAAAATGGGCATGTTGCTGAGTTGGTGGGTGTGGTTATTCCACCCTGGCGATCACTATCTCTGGATCTGAAAAGGAAAGAACTGCTCATGCGCAAGGCGCAGAATTTTGCCCACCGGCACGAGAAGGAAGAGGTTAGGGGCTGGGGAGATTCCTCTTCCCTGAGACCTAAAGCTTTCGCCTTTCCCTCATCTCGCATGACTGGAAGGATCTATCACAAGTCAGCATTTAGCTGAGGAGTGAAGGATCTCTGGGGCCCCTTTCCTGCTTTTTCTAGTTTTATTTAGTGCTTAATGCTGTGTGTAACTTTAGACGTTTTCATTACATTGCGAACTTATGATCTGAACAATATTTATATATCTGCTAATACAGGTATTTGGTCCACTTTAAGGACGGTAAAGAAAAGGGCTTATGGGAGACAACCCAATTTCCCTGCTTTTAATTTGTTCAATTATGCTACTGTGATTATAGATTTATAGTATGCGTGGTTGGAGATATTCTCTTATGCAGGTGGAGTTTGTTTTGGTCGTGGACTTGCTGCTGAAATTAACACCAATCTTCTGGTTTGCTCATTTGCTGAGCATGGGGTAACCTCTCCCTCAACTGAAATTTCTCTATTTTTATTGCAAATCCAGAATAGGTTGTTTAGTTTAAGTCTGGTGGGGGAGAGTTATGGGAGTTACCTATGCACATAAACTTTTAACACTTTCATACCAAAAGTATATTTTCATTTTCTGTTTATGTATTATCAAGTCTGCATTGTGCACCTACACCCACATGAGCGCGATCTTAAGCACGCGCTCGGCTCAAGTCAAATTTATTTCTTTTGTGTTAACTTCAAAATAATGTTGCTGGCTTAGGAGTTTAGGACAGAGTAGTGTGAAACTCGTGCAGTGCTCCTAATCGAGTACTCATGGTGTGTAGAAATAGTATAGATTTAATTTTTCTTTATGCTCGTAGATTTATACATTCCTGCATTTGTGAATATTGTTTGTACTACTCAAAAGTGTTGAATCTGGAGTAATAAGACGGTGGTGTATGAATGTTTATAGCCGCCACTAGCCTCGTATTGCTTGAGTTGGGAGGAAGGATTACCTTTCTCGGTGGCTAAGAACTTGCCCAAAGCTACTCTCGAAGCATTGTTGCATGGTTAGTCTAGCGTGATCATGATGTAGGCAGTCTTTTTGGCCCGATTGAGCTTTGTACCATTCCTAATGTCTTATCCTTGTTAGCCTATATTGAGCCTACCCCTCCTGTTGATTTATCCCCAATTCATGTTCAACAGTGCCTAAAAGCTTTTCCCAGTTGCACACCCCAATCGCGATGTATTAGTATGTTAATTCTTCCATTGGTTTTGTTACTGTGGTGTTATTATGTGGTTGTGTAGTGAAGTTTTCTAGAAAATTTGGCTGAAATTGGATTATAAAAATCTGGAAAAAGAAAAGAAAAAAAATATATGCTGATTGATATAAAATAAGAAAGTGGAAATGAAGAGTCCATTTGTGTTATTGTTGTGGTGATAGGCAGTGCACACACCTGTGTTATGAAGTTCAAGTCTGGTGGTGTGGTTCACCTGCATATTTTGTTGGCGAGAAGATTTCATTTGTATGAGCTTATTTGAGTTGTGCATAGCCATCATTTCTATCCTTTTGAATCCTCACCTACATATATACCCAAGCCCCTTTATTTTCTTGAAGTCCTACGGATTCACGCCTGAGTCAAATTAGCACTATGGAGAGAGTGTGAAATGGCAAGCGTATGATCCCCGACTTTGATGGATTTCATTGGAGGTGATCTTGAGCCTTGGTCTTTGGCAATGCTCAACAGAGTGGCTTGCCTACTTTCTTCCTACGCATGACCGAACGATTCTCCAGGATTTTATTTTTGAGTAGTTACAATACTTGTTTGCGTCTATCCAAATTTATAAACTTCGTAGCATAATTACAAATTGTATCTATTATATTTTCTATGCCCACGCTATTTTCGATTTCTCGCTTTACTTTATTTGGAAATTTCTAAGCCATCTAGCTATTTTCTAGTTCACAGAGAGATGATTTGCTCGGGACGATCAAATATTTAAGTCTAGTGGTGTGATGAGTCTGATATTTATAGGGTTTTTCGGACTCATCTATGCTTGTTTTCTCACTCGTGCACTGCATTTAAACTAGTTATCAGTTATATTTGCATCGTTCGGTCATGGACCATTTTGTGCACTGTTTTGGCCCGAGGGTGTGCAATTGCGCATTTGTTGTTGGGGGTATGCACATGGTGCTCCCCATGGCTCTTTCCAGCTATTCTTTATTGTATGTTTGGTGCTAAGAGCTTTTGCTCTAGCTTTGGTTTTGTTGTGCAGGTAGTGTGTTTTCCCCAAGGCAGGAATTCTGATTTGTGGAAAATGCACGGTCGTGCGTTTCTTTCACACACGGTTTGTGCCCGATCGTGCGTTTTGTTGAGCTGGAGAAACGTCGAGTTGAGCTCATCGAATTTCATCGAGCTGAGCTCGACGATCTTCACGCACGGTTGACGCACAGTTTCTTCGTGACTGTGCGCGAAGTAAACACATGGTTTTCCTGTAGCTTTCTTATTTGTCTATTTTTTATTCCATTCTGTGGTTAAACGTGTGATTTGTTCACGCACGGGAGGCAGCTCCCGTGCACGAGTAAAATGCACGGTTCCCCTGTATTGTCCTGAATTCTAGCTTTCTGTAGCTACCCATGCTATTTCCTTCACGCACGGGCGGAAGCGCCCACGAGCGACTAAAACACACGGGTCAATGCTTCTCCTTCCACAGGCTTGTTCTGAAAGTTAATATCGCACAGTTTGCACACGGTCGTGCGCCAAACCGCGAGCGCCTATTTTTCTGACCTATTTCTATTTAAAACACAAAATTCTTCTTCCTAAAGGGAATTCCGATCCAGTCCGATCCAGCCCGCCTTTTCTACTCCTTTGAGCAGAAAAACATCCCTGCAGCCGACATTTTCCCTCTCCTCCATGGAGAGTAGATATGGTCACCTTTCTCCCTCCAACAGCTTGCAATAGCTTCATCTCCGACCACCATTTTCTTCTCCATACTCCAAGCTCTGTTTCAAGCTCATAAGGTGCTGCATCTGTGGAGTTCTCTGGATTGATTTAGCCTAGCGACTTTTCACGAAGAGGACGGGTTATTGGAAGGAGGTGACAGCCCTTCTGGACCCCAAACGTAATCCGAAGACCGAGCTCGGACAAGGCCCGACAACCATTGACTCTGGCCGCGAATCTCAGAAAGCTTTCGTGTGTTTGGTTGTATTTCTGCCCCTCCTCTTGTTGTTACTTTGTTCTGAACTTGTGGTTGTTTGATTGTTGCTTAAGAACACTATTAATTTTAAGTATTTCAGCATGTCTATTTGTTGTTATATCTTAGATCTTGATTGTGTTGCTGAGCTTCAGTTTTTTATGTTCTTGTTGGGATAGTACCGTTCTAGCAATTGCTATAAGCGAGCGTGGCGAAGAGGTGATTGCGACCCTCATTGGCTCATCCATCTTTCATATTACTCTGTTGAGTAATACTCCAAAGAGACACGGTGACGGCGACCCACAATAGGCTTATTGATGTTAAACTTAGGAAACTCCAAACCAAAACCCCTTTGTTTATGTTAATACTTGCAATCACTTTTTCAATAGCGAAATCACACTCCTTACTTGCACTCCTCGAGAGATCGATATCCGGAGATTCAACTCCCCAACTTTATTACTTGACTACGATTAGTACAGTTGCTGACACAACACATACAGGTAGAAGCGTTGAGTCATGGTTATCCTATCATAGCCTTACTGTGAAGAATCCAGAAAATCGGCTAAGAATATCTTTTTGAAAATTCCTTTCTATCTCCTGTAGAAGTTCTGTCTCTGAATTTGAATTATTCTCCATGATTAATTGCTGAATTCTTGGAAATTGGACAAATGGCTAGAAGGGCAATAAATCAATTCCTTAACTGTCCCAGTTATTAAGCCCAATATTAACTCTGTGAAATCCAGTAATTAATGCTGCCAAAGAATGGACTATATTCATAAGAATATATGCAATTAATTACTCAGAGCAATAAAAGCAATAATATAATATATAGGCCTTTGTCAATCCAGAAATTAACTGCAGAGAAGTGAAAGTAAAGAACTGACAAAAATCGTCGAGCTCAGAATAGATTTCGTCGACCTGAACTCCAAGTTCGTCGAGCTTAGAAATCGTCTTCATCAAGTTGAGAAATCGTCTTCATCGAGCTGAGAACAGAGAAATTTGATCTGGAAGAATAAGCTGTCAAAGCTGGGCTCGAAGTTCATCGATTGGAGATTGAAGTTCGTCGAGCTGAGAACTTGAGAGAAGAGAGAAGATCGTCGAGCTGAGATCTAAGTTCGTCGAGCTCAACTCAGTGTAGGGACTTTGAGTTCGTCGAGCTGCGATCGACGATCGTCGAGCTGAGTTCAACGAACTTCGAACTGATTCTCTTAACACTTAAAAACTATCATTCTTCTAAGTCTTGAACTCTGATGTATTTTGAGGGATGGATCAAAGATTAACTATCCTAGTCAGTCTGACCTACTCCTTAGGACTAACAACATGACCTAAGACTATACATGAAGTGTAAACAACCTAATAGTGAACCTAAGCCAAATCCAAACTAGGGATCCAACACCTTATGACCGGTCTTTTCAACAAGACTTATTTTATGTAATAATGGGCGGTCCAATGATAGAACGACATGTAGCGAAGTAACCAAAACCATAATGCTTCCTTATAAAAAGGAATACATGAAAAACCCTAGCCGAACTCTTCCTTGCCGAGTCATTCTTTTGGTGTCGAGCTCAATGAGGAAAAAGAAGTTGTCGGTGCTGGATTTCTAGGAAGGACAACTGAAGTGTCGGTGTCAGAACTTCCTGTAGGAACCCCGAAGTCATTTCTCTAGTTGTTCCTTGTCTCCAGGAGGGTGATTTGAAGAGGATTAGATGTCGTCATGCCGCCAAGAAGAAGAACGAGATCTATGGCCGGAAATGAGATGAGCTTCCTACCATCTCCCATGGTGCTAGACCTTTAGATCTATTATAGGAGAGATGTCCGCTCAAGAGAGCTTGACTTTGGTGTGTAATAGAGAACTCCTAGGTAGAGACAACTCTAGGAACTTTGTCCTAGGGTTTGTTGTCTTCAACCTTTCCTCTGATCATTATGAGGACGATGGACTTAGTTTCGTGAAGAATGTTGGACAATCAAGGGTGAATAAGCGAGAAGGAAGATCTGAATGTATCTTTATGTAACACCTCCATCCGTCACATGAAATATAATAGAGGGTCCGGTCGGGGCCCCACACCATAATCCACAGACAGTCTGTGGAGTTACGTGCTAATATCATAACTACTAAACGCACCCTAACTCTGAGCATTCTAGAGAAAGCTTCAGGGGTTAACATTTTGAACTCCAGTATACACGAATGTCTACTATATATACATAATAGGAATGTTTTACAGAAATAAACCAAAGTCAAACTGGCCTTATAGCCTTACAACTATTGCCTTTTACAAAAATACTTTCATACATCGGCACACATGATGGACACACATGAAAACACTAAAATGCCTTTGCTTGGCCTTCGAGGGCCGGCATAGCAACAAGGGCAGCAACCCACTATTTCCCACTCGGCTCTTCAGCACTTGCGCAGGGACAATCCACCACAAGGGTGGCAAACAAGGCAATGGTCAGCTTTCAGCTGACCAATTTATAATGTCCCTACCCCATATCCAGGGCAGCGGTATTCCTTCCCTACAGACATAACATTATTATAATAAATATATCATAAGGAGGTGCACTTAAACACCAATCAATATATCAGAAACGAATGCCTCAATGGCCAAACCTTCCATGCACTTAGGGCACATTCTCGGTGTACTGGACTTCTTGGGGTCCAACCACAATATAAAGTCCAGGACTTAATGGTATACTTGAGCATTCTAGTCTTTCTGGCACGGGGCTTAAGACACTCATTATGCCAATGGTGCAAGCCAATTACTTTAGGCAATCCAGCTTGAATGACATAACGTGGGTACAGTTCAGCTCTTTCTTATTGCTCAAATCGCCAGGTCAATGCCTGTGCGAACAGAAAACAAACAGGCCGAAAATTTGGAGTAACAAATTTTATTATCCAAAAAAGGTATCTATTACAAAAGTATGACCTCCCTTTTATAGAATGGAGGAGAGAAGAGAGATTACAAATAAGCAATGCGGGACTAATAATTACAAGAACAAGCACCTATACAACCCGCATAAGCCACACACTTAGACTACCTGCACGACAACTACAATGTGCAGAAGACAACCGAACAATATCTATAAGTCGTCATAGATAAGCCACCAGACCACCAGAAACCAATTAGCAACAGCCCGGCTACCAAGCCGCTAGGATAAGCCGCCAGACCGCCAGACACCAACCATTAACAGCCCAGCTACCAAGCTGTTGGGAGAAGCCGTCAGACTGCCACACACCAACCAGCAATACCCCAACTACCAAGACGTTGGGAGAAGCTGCCAGACTGCCAAACAAACTGCTAGACTGCCCGGTCTCCATGATGCAACACTCCCCATCAAGCTGGAGCATAGATATCAATCATGCCCATCTTGTTGCAAATGTGAAACAAGGAAGCAGTCACCAGCTTAGTGAAGATATCTGCCAATTCGTTGTTAGAAGCAACAAATAGAGTACAAATCTATTTCTTCAAAATCTCCTCAAGAATAAAATGACAGTCGACTTCTATGTGTTTTGTTCTCTCATGAAAGACCATATTTTTGGAGATATATATCACGGCCTTGTTATCGCAGAACATAAGAAGAGGATAGTTGTAAAACTCTCTTAAGTCAAGCATGAGAGCTCCTAACCACTTTAATTCACATGTGTTCAATGTCATACTATGATATTCTGATTTTGCACTAGACCGGGAGAGAATAGACTGTTTCTTAGTCTTCCAGCTCACAAGATTTCCTCCAAAAAATATGCAAAAGCCCGATGTTGACTTGGGGTCTGCTTTATCATCAGCATAGCTCGAATCTGAGTACACTTCAACCCTCAAGTGACCATTGTTCTGAAAAAGCAACACTTTTCGTGGTTTTGCTTTGACATACTATGATATCCTCAAGGCAGACTGTATATGGCACTCACTAGGAGCTTGCATGAATTGGCTAAACTTGCATACAGCATAGGAGATGTCGGGTCTGGTCACCGTGAGATAAATGAGTTTGCCCACTAGACGCCGACACCTAGTAGTATTACATAGAGGAAGCGAGTCATCTGTCCAAGTTTTGTCTTCTCTAGTAGTCTTGGGACATCGGGCAGGTTTAGCACCAGTCAACCCTGCCTCTTTTAGTAAATCAAGAGCATACTTCCGTTGGGAGAGGATAAAAGAGTTGGGCTTCCGAGAGATTTCAATCCCCAGAAAGTATTTGGGGGAGCCCATATCCTTCGTGACCAGGTGTTGATGGAGGTGTTTCTTTGTCAAAGCTACCCCAGCCTGATCATCGCTAGTAAGAAGAATGTCATCGACATATACAACAAGAACCACTAGACCCGAGGAGGTTTTGTGAACGAATGAGGAGTGATCGGCAGAATTTCTTGCAAAAACAATGCCCGTAATAATGCCTCTAAAAATGTCAAACCAAACCCGAGGGCTTTGCTTTAGGCCATAGATGGCCTTCTTTAGCCGGCATACTCGTGTCTCCCCCTGAGCAACATTCCCAGGAGGTTGCTCCATGTATACATCTTACAGAAGATCACCATAGAGAAAGATATTTTTGACATCTAGCTGGGAAATGGTCCAATCCCTGTAGACAGCAACAGAGAAAAGGACCCGAATTGTGCTGAGACGAGCTACGTGAGAGAAGGTGTCAAAGTAATCAATACCATAAGCCTGAGTGAGGCCTTTGGTGACTAGGTGGGCCTTGTATCGATCCACGCTGCCGTCTGGATGGAACTTTACAACAAAGACCCAACGACAGCCAACAATATCAGTGCCCAAAGGGGGAGGAACAATTGTCCAGGTACCCATTTCAGTGAGGGTAGCAATATCCTCATCCATGGCCGCCTCCCAATGAGGAAGAACAAAAGCTTCCTGGTAGGTGCATGGAGTGGCAGTTGCAGATATAGCCAATGCAAACGCCCTTTGAGAAGGAGATAGACAATCATAGGAAACAACAGCAGCCAAAGGGTGCTGGGTACACGACCGCACCCCTTTGCGAGAAGCAATGCGAAGATCCAAGTTAACGTGTTCCTCAGTAACCGGAGCATCCGTGGCGGACAAAGCTGGCCCGAGATAGGAGAGAGACAGTGGTGTAGAGGTATGAGATAGCAGCGGTGGAGAGGGAGAGAGAGAAGGAGGAGATGGTGGAGACGACGGTGGAGAGAGTTCGATGGGAGTAGACGTGGTGGCGGGGATGGTAGGAGGAGCAGAAATATCTGGGGAGGGAGCGGAATCAGAAGAGAAATAGGACACATTCTCGAAAAGGTCACATCTGCGGATACGTATTGTTTATGAAGAATGGGTTCAAAGCAACAATAGCATTTCTAAGTAGTAGAGTAACCCAAAAATACACACTTGGTGGCACGTGGGCCAAGTCTGTCATGAGTGGCGGAAGGAGCGTGTGCAAAAGTCATGCACCGAAAGATACGCAGAGGGAGAGGAAACAGATCCTTTCCCGGATAGAGAATGGAGAATGGGGTTTGACCATGGAGAAGAATGGAAGGAATTCGATTAATGAGACAGCAGGAGATGAGGATGGCGTAGCCCCAATAGGAGCGAGGAACCTGTATATGTATCATCAGAGTGCGAGCGACGTCGAGGAGGTGACGGTTTTTACGTTCCGCTACCCCATTTTGCTGTGAGGTATAGACACATCTAGTTTGATGAATAATACCATGTTGCAGATAGAAGAAAATAAATCATTACTAAGATATTCCTTAGCATTATCAGAGCGAAATATTTTAATAGATTGATCAAACTGATTCTTATTCATATTATAGAACGATGTCCATACAGAAAATAGTTCGGAGTAATCCTTTAAAAGATACACCCACATACATCGAGAGAAATCATCAATAAATATTACAAAATATGAACTACCCTAACCTATGGTGAGGGTAGAGGCAGGGCCCTATATGTCGGAGTGCACTGGATCAAATGGTCAGGAAGATCCACGAACTTGCTTTGGTGGGAAGGAGTGGTGACGCTTGCCAAGCTGACATGCGTCACAGTTGAGTGGAGGACTCTACAAAGGAAGGTGGGGAAGAAGCTGACGACGAAGTCTTGTAGGAGCATGACCAAGATGAAGGATCCATTGGAGAAGATCAGTAGAAGAGGAGTAGAGGGCGGACAGTGCGAAAACATTGTCAAGGAAGTAGACGGTGCTGCTCTCAGTCACAGTAACAATCGTTCGTTTGGAGCCCGGATCCTGAAAAGAACAAGTAGTAGAAGTGAATGTGACGGAGCACTGTTGTTGCTTGCAAAGAGAAGTAATAGATAAAAAAATTGCAAGGGAAAGTGGGCACGTAGAGGGTGTCCGCCAAGCAAAGAGACGGAGTGACCTTAACCACTCCTGTTCCATTGAAAGGTGAGGAAGAGCCACCCGCAATAAGGACCGGGGGCAACCGATCATGATGTTCTAGGAGAGAAAAATATTGCTGATTGTCGGTCATATGATTGTTAGAACCAAAGTCTATCAGCAATTTATCTTGAGTGGCGACGTGGGCACTACCTGAAAACATGACCACGAAGGCGGACGGCTTCGAGGAAGAAGTTGCCATAGAAGAGAGCAGAGAGAAGAACAAGTCGCAGGTTGTAAAGGAGGGCGCGACGACTAAGCATAGGGTGCTGCCATAAGAGCAAGTCGCAGCGACTAAGCACAGGTCACAGCAATAGGAACAGGTCGTATTGACTTAACAACAGGTCGCAGCGATTTAAGAAGAAGATAACTAGAAAAGGTGGACGCAGCGACTAAGCACAGGCCACGGAAAGAAGAATAGGTCGCGGCCACTTAATAACAGGTCGCGGTGAGAAAAATGGGAATCAGAGAGGGCATGCACACCAAGGTCAATGATAAGGAGATAAAGTAGCCACGCGAATAGTGCTTAGACAAGCGAACAGACAGGTCGTGGCGACTTAATAACAGGTCGCGACGAGAAGAAAGAGGAAGCAAAGAGGCCGCTCACACACAGTGGAATGACAAGGAGTGAAAGAAACCGCGCGAACAGGGTGAACGCCGGCAGAAGAAACAAGTCGCGAAGATAGGTCGCTAGAAGAAGAATCATGCCGCGCAGACAGAGAGGGCTCACAGAATCAGGAGGAAAAGATCGAGTTCTCTGATACCATGTACGAATAGAAAACAAAAAGGCCAAAAATTTGGAGTAACAAATTTTATTATCCAAAAAAGGTATCTATTACAAAGGTATGACCTCCCTTTTATAGAATGGAGGAGAGAAGAGAGATTATAAATAAGCAATGTGGGACTAATAATTACAGGAACAAGTACCAATACAAGCTGCATAAGCCGCGCGGTTAGACTACCCGCACGACAACTACAATGTGCAGAAGATAAACCGACAATATCTACAAGTCGTCATAGATAAGTCGACAGACCGCCAGACACCAATCAGCAACAGCCCGGCTACCAAGCCGCTGGGATAAGCTGTCAGACACCAACCAACAACAGCCCGGCTACCAAGCCGCTAGGAGAAACTGCAAGACCACCAAACACCAACAAGCAACAACCCAGCTACCAAGCCATTGGGAGAAGCCGCCAAACAAACCGCTAGACTGCCCAGTCTCCATGCTGCAATAATTTCGACAGTCTCAGACATCATAGAGAACCACAAGACGTGGGTGAGCCTCCCCTTTCACATTTGGATCTCTTGACTTTCCTCGACTGCCGCCCACCAGTTCCCCAAGACAATATCCTGCCATCGACGCATAATGTCACTCTTGGCCAGAGCTGGGCACCCAGCCTCACAGCTCTCCTACTATCCCTTCAGTCTCCGTGTGATAGGCCCTGTAAGTCCAAATCTATCTGGAAGCTATCACCAGCGATAGCCACTATAGCATGTCGTCAGCGATAGAACTCTCATCTGTCTCCAAACTCAGCCACAACTAAAACATCCATCCAGCCAACACCATGTAGATCCTGTAGTGCCAGAAAAATGGTCTTTCACAATAATCACAGCTCAACAAGAGATATCGCCAGCGATACTCACTATCGCCCGACGATATCCAATAGTTATGCAAATTGTGGTAATTTTGGGTATTTTCCTGGAACTCACCCCAGTACTTCCTGATACTCTAATTTCACAGCAATACCCCACAGATCCCGTAAACAAATCGTTTATTCTTGGAGTCTTATCTGGCATGCAAAATAAAACATCACCAATCCAGACAAAGCTGTCTAGATGGGCTTCACACAGCATGCCTATTCTGTACTGCGATTTCTGGATCTATATTCAAAACCAAAACCCGGTATACTACGTATTGACCCATCAAAATCTCCTTGATTCTCCACCTTTTTTTGGGGGATTCCATGCATATGAAAAATGAGGACTTCACTTGTCCAAGAAGGAAGATAGTTACCCTTATAGTTTTCTTCAGAGCCATGAACACTTTTTTATCTAGTTGAAACGGAGCACCACTCTTTCCTCTCTATAGATCTAGCCTCTGTTCTTGCTTCCAACCACAGGATCTCCTTCACCAAGCTTTACAAAGCACAGCCTCAGCCTTGTTCCTTAGCTCTTTCTTCCAGAGAGCAACAGAAGATAAAGAGAGAGAGAGAAGGAGAAGTAAAATGAGACTTCTCTCCACCTCTCCTCTGCATATGTGGTCTCGGGATTAATCCCAGCCACATGATCATCATATAAAAAGGAAGCAACAACCATAATTTCAGCTGAATAGTCAAACAAAATGATATCGCAGCATAATATCGGCAATCGCCTGGCGATAACGATAATAACCGCCTTGACCCAAGTCAACCACCACTCTTCGGTCACCGTCTGGACATCTGTCACATGTCAAACCATATGTGACAGTTTTGCCCAGCGATACCCAATGTCGCCACACAATAGCTCACTAGACGATTTGTCTAAAGCGCCGAGTGTGTTGAGTCTACTCAATGAATCGTTGAAAGCGTTGAGTGCGTTGAGTGGTATCGTTGTGTGATACCCACTATTGTCGCATAATAGTCCCTTACTCAACAATTCTTTGAGTTTACTCAACGCTCGAAAGCATCCAGTGCTATCGTTATCGCCAGCGATAACCGCTGTCCCCCGGTGATAGCTACGAAAATATCTGTTTCCATTTTGGGGTGTTACAAATCTCCCCTCCTGACAGAAATTTCATCCCAAAATTTACTCATATGTAGGTAATAAAAACAATAATTAATATGTTACAGCATATTGTTCTTTCAGAAAACAACGTAACAACATTAATTTACAAACAACTCGGGAAACTCATCGAGCATGGTTTGCTCATGCTCCCATGTCAGTTCTTCTCGGCCACAATTATACCAACACACTTTAACTATCCCGATTGTCCTGTTCCGTAGATGCTTGATTTCCGTATCCTCGATCTGAATGGGACTAACCTTCATTTACAGCCCACTTTCGACCGGTATTTGATCATCCACAATCACTTGAGTTGGCTCTTTCATAGCTTTTCGCAGCATTGATATGTGAAACCCCTTTTTGCTTGCCACTTATCTCCTTCGTTTGAGCCAAATGATTGCCATCTTCTCCAACTCGCTCAACCACTTCAAATCAACCAAGATATCTCGGACTCAACCTTTTCAAGCGCCGAATCATATACACGCCTTTGAATGGTTTGATCTTTAAATATACCCAATCGCCCACATCAATCTCCATGTTTAGTGTTTAGCATTGTAGTATTTTTCCTGCCTATCTTGGGCTACCAATAGCCGCTCACATATCGAGCGGACAGTCTAATTGGCATCTTCGCCTTAATTCTACTTATACAACTTCGATTTGCCTGTACATTGTACAAGACACTTAGCTCCACCGAAAGAGCCAACTGATTGCTCATCTTGAACACTGATAATGCTACGGGGCACACCGTTCAATCGTAGTATGTTGTCTATGTACAACTTAGCCAATTTTTCCACTAAATCGCCCTTCTTATTCGGTATGACGTGCGATAGTTTTTTCAATCAGTCAACGATCACCCACACGACATTTTTTCCACTCTGTGATCTCCGCAGTCCATGCACGAAATCCATAGAGATATCATCGAACTTCTATACTGGAATTGGTAACGACTTCAGGAAACCTCCAGGCTTTTAACATTTAACTTTTACTAAGTCACAAATTTGGCACTTTGTCACGTAAAGAGATATGTCTTTCATCAAACCCAGTCACCAGAACATTTTTTCATGTCCTTGTACATCTTTGTTCTCCCTGGGTGAATTGAGTACTTTGTGAAGTGTACCTCATATATCAATTCCTCCCGTAGTTTACACATATTCGGGACGTATAAATGACCATCTTTTCTTAAAAGGCCGTGTTCCATAGAGAATTGGGAATTTAACCCATCCACTGCATTGCATTTGATACTCTCATCGATTTCCGTTGCTTGGGGAACCCTGTCCGCAAGGTCATACTGTACCTCTGTCCATTTCAGGCATGCATTAGCAGTAGAATTCTTGTCAACACAATAAATCTCTAAGACCTCCAACTACTGGATAAAATGCTCGTCATGAATATGCAACCAACTTGCCCTTACCGAAGTCTACTGACTCAAGGCATCTGCGACTGCATTTCACTTCCAGTGAATATAGTGTATCTCGAAGGTGTAGTCCCCGAGGAACTCCATCCACCTCCGTTGCCGCATAATTAGATCCTTCTGATCTACTAAGTTATTCAGGCTCTTATGTTCCGTAAAGATGTCAACTTTCATGCCATATAAATAATGACGGCACAGTTTAAGTGCAAAAATCACAGCCACCAACTCCAAGTCATGGACTAGATAATTCCGCTTATGCGCTTCCAACTGGCGTGATCCATACGCAATAACTTTGTCAAACTGAAGAAGAACGCAACCTAAGCTGCTCCCTGAAGCATTATTATAGATCTCATAGCCATTTGTACCACATGGTGAACTCAAGATAGGCATCGTGGTCAAACGACACTTTAGCTCCTCAAAATCTCGTGCACACTCAGGCATCCAACCGAACTTCTGATCTTTCCTTGTCAGCATAGTGAGAGGTAAGGCTATCCGAGAAATGTTCTCTATGAAGCGCCTGTAGTAGCCAGTAAGTCCAAGGAAACTCTTAACTTCTGCTAGAGAAGACAACACATGCCACTCCTGTATCACAACTATTTTCATCAGATCCACCACAATACCTTCTCCACTAACCACATGGCTAAGAGAAGCCACTGACGACACCCAAAACTCGCACTTTGAGAACTTGTCATAAAGCTTGTTTCTGCTCAGGGTATGCAAAACTATCTGCAAATGATTTGCATGATCTTCTTAGGACTGAGAGTACAACAAGATATCGTCAATAAAGATGATCGTAAATAGGTCCAAGTACTCTATAAACATTTGATGCATTAATTCCATGAATACCGATGACGCATTTGTTAGCCCAAACAACATTACATTGAACTTATACTGGTCGTAACGTGTGCCAAATGTTGTCTTAGGAATATCATCTTCCCAAATACTTAATTGATAATAGCCAAAATTTAGATCCAACTTCGAGTAGACATTTGATCCCACCAGCTAATCACACAAGTCATCAATTCATAGAATCAGATACTTGTTCTTCTCCATCAGCTTATTCAACTCTTGATAATCATTACATAGATGCAAGCTTCTGTCCTTCTTTTTCACAAAAAGAACTGGCGCACTCCAAGGTGGCATACTTGCACGTATATAGCCTTGCTCTAACAATTCTTGTAGTTTAACTTTCAATTATGTCATTTCCATTGGTGCAATACTGTATGGCGAGTGGGCCAGAGTTTTCGCACCTGGCACCAACTCTGTTGTGAAGTCAATATCACACTGGGGTGGTAACCCAGGAAGATTCTTAGGAAACACATCTGCGTACTCCGACACAACAGGAATGTCACTCAAACTAGGCTTTGGCTCAACAGCCTCCAATAGCATGAAGAAAAACTCCACGCCCTTCCGAAAAGCTTTGACTACCTAGAGAGCAGACATCAATATCTTGCTCGATCCTTGCATACCAGCGAACTTAGTCTCTCGTTCGGTGTTCTGTCCCAGTATGACTTCCATAGAGTTGCAATCTATGCAGTCACGCTGCTCCGCGAGCTAGTCCATACCAAAGATTACACCGAACTCAGATATCGGCAGAGCAGATGCCTCCAATCCAAAATCCTGATTTCCAATCCATACCTCAACACCGCATGATCTATCTGCATGTATGAAGAATCTGTTAGGTAATTGCACCTTTATGCTATCTGTCGATGAATGAGTAGGCACTCTGATATGCGATACAAAGTCCTCAGATAGAAATGAATGCGAAGCACCTGCATCGAACAATGCTCTCGCCGGATAGTCCCAAATAAAAACAATTCCTATACTTAACAAGTTATAAACAAGAAATTCACAAGGCATAAATTATATAAAGCATGAACACTACATACTACTTGTACCTGTGATGACATCAGTCGGTTTGATGGACTCCTGTTGGATAAGATTGTACACCCTTGTCTGAGTTGGAGCATATTGGGATGCAGTGGACTCCACCGCCTTTCCTTTTTCAGTATATGATGCTCCTTCCTTCTTATCCTTCCTTGGAAGGCCACTGTACAATAACGGATAAAATTCCCTGGCTTGCCACAAGAGTAACTTGTGAGCGGGCCTCGCCCTGATGTTGCTCCAGAAGTGCCAACAGAAAGTGTCTGTCCAGAAGACTTGGAATTCTTACCTCATCACTTGCGGTAGTCAGACTTTCCAGGATGCGAATTTTTGAACTAGAGCTTTATCACAGCCAAGTCGCTCTTTCCTTGCACCCTCTTCATGTCTTTATCTAACGAATGAGCCATATTCACCAACACTTGGAAACCTTGGTTCATCGGACCCGAGAGTAATAACATCAGCTCATCTTACAGTCCCTCATAGAACCTATTGGTCTTACGCTCTTCATCAACGAAAATAAACCCTACATAACGTCCTAACCTTGCAAACTCATAGAGGTAGTCATCCACACTACCCTCACCCTGAGTCAACAGTTGAAACTCATTTTCCATGGCATTTTGCTGTGATGATGGCAGATGCTTTATCAGGAATAGTCTCGAAAACTCCTTCATCGAGACCTCTGATAATCGCCTGATCGCAAAGTGGTGTAACTCCAACTCATCCCACCAAAGCCGAGCCTCTCCTTCCAACAGGAAAGTGGTCAAGGTGAGCTTTTGTCCATCCTCTGTCTCAATTACCATCATTATCCTCTTGACACGTGAAATCCAGTCCTCTGCATGTGTTGAGGATCCTGCACCCATAATCGTAGGCTGACTAAATCTCAAAATGTGCTTCAGTAGCAGTTCAGTCGCTCGTTTCTCAACCAACACCTCAGTAGGCACTTGCCCTGCAACTATAGGCTCAGCGACACCAACCTCTACTGGCACCATTGCATGTCACACCTGCCCAGTCGACTGTGCATTTATCATTGCAAACACTGCCTCGGTAACTAAGCGCACTATTTCCCCAGAAGGAGGAGGTGTGGGCACCTCAGCTAGTGCCGCACTCTCTACAGAACGTTGGGTTCAGACTGCCCTGCACCACTTCTAATCACATTTACGTGTAAAAAACACAATTTATAGACTAATCAAAAGGCAAACAATAATCAAAAAGAATGTGCAAGTTCCTCAAGCAAGTGTATTTTCATTCCTAAGTGGACATTCTTGAGTTTATTTTGTGTTGTAACGGTAAGCACAAACACATGCTCTCCACCCGTCAAATGATTTCGACCACGAATTTGCAGGAGGAAGATGAAGACAGCTGATACCAAAATTGTAACACCTTCATCCGTCACATGAAACATAACAGAGAGTCTGGCCGGTGCCCCACGGCATATTCCAAAGACATTCGGTGGAGTTACATGCTAATATCATAACTACTAAATGCACCCTAACTCAGAGCATTCTAGCGAAAGCTTCAGGGGTTAATATTTTGAACTCAAGTACACACGAATGTCCACTATATATATAACAGTAATGTTGGAACCCTACTTTTAATTTGGGCTAGGTTCACTATTATGATTAATGACCCACCATGTATAGTCTAGGGTCATATGTTAGTTTCAAGGTTAAGGTCAATCTCTTAAATATTAGATTACTGAAACCTACCTTCAGAAGACTTAAGAGAACACAAGACTTAGGAGACAAGGCATTTTTGAGTATTGCAGAAAAATTCATTCGACGATAGCTGAACTCAGCTCGACGATCGCCGATCTCAGCTCGACGAACTCAGAGTTCCTTCTCTGAGTTGAGCTCGATGAAAGTCTAGCTCAGGTCAATGAACTATGAGCTTATATTAAAATCTCAGCTCGATGAAGTGTCTTCTCAGCTCGATGAACTTGGAGATTCGATTGTCAAATATATTTTCAGCTCGACAATCTTGTAGCTCAGATCGATGAAGGAGAACTATCAGCTCGACGAACTTGGAGCTCAGGTCGATGCAAAATTTACTGAGGTCGACTAACTCCATCCAGTTTCTGCTCGACTAATCTTCTCTACAGTTTCTCAGTTCGACTAATTCAATTTAATTTCAAATATTAAGAAAGTAATACTCTGATAATTAATGCTAAATATTATCAAGAATATAGTCATTTTATGGCATCATTAATTAGGGATTTCATAGAGTTATTACTTAACATATTTACTGGGATAGTTGGGGAAATACGTTGAAGACAAAATCAGCCGTTCCAATTCCCATAAAATATGCAGATGACTTCAAGGAATTTGAATTTCAAATCAACAATCATATATAAAGAAAAATTTCAGAAGATTGCCAAGAAGACTTATTCAGTCAGGAAGATGAAGAAAGAAAATATCTGCAACCAGAGAACAAGAAACACACACAAAGAACATTTTGTTCATCTTCATTCTTCTTCTTCAAGCCTTTCTTCCAGCAATACAACATTCACTCTGAGACCAAAAGTTCAATCACTCAAAATCTTTTACTAAAAGAAGAAGTTTTCAACTTGAAGGACTATACCCTGAAGCAAAGTCTTCTCTCCTGATCAGATCTATAACTCAGGGGGAGTTTTGACAACATCACAAAATCCACTAGTCTTCTCAGAGAATTGAGATAAAGAAGACAATATCAATTTTATTTTCCTTCACTGTGTACAGGGTTATAACTCCCTTCAAAAGTTAAACCTTTTGGTTGTCAAGTCTCCTGATCAAAAGACTTGGTTTGGTTTTTGGGCACCTGATCAAAAGTTCAAAGGGTTGCTAGATCTCCCATAGAAAAAAGATCTTCTGGTGACACGACACTTGAACAAAAACTAGTGGTGACAGGGCACCTGAACAAAAACCTGTGGTGGTAGGGCACCTGATCAAAAACCTGTAGTGGATTCCTACCAGGGTGGTAGAAGATTGGATGTACCGAGGTTTATTGGGGAACCACTATAAATTTCCTTTTGTCATTTGGTTATGCTCTACTTTTTATTTTGCTGTGCTGTGATATATTTTCTTTTCTTATATATATATCACCTATTTTAATCCACTATAAAAATAACTCAAAGTTTTTAAAATACTTTATTCACCCCCCCCCCACTCAAGAGTTAGATAGATCAATCCCTCAGTATTTGTGGCATGACTTTCAATTGGTATCATAGCAATATGTTACTTGGTTGTACAGGCGAACACCTGAACCAAAAGATTTTTGCTTGATTTTATCTACTCTAGTTGTACTTTATATCATAGCACAAAATAAGGAGTATTTAAGCACCAGACATCCAGTGTGCAATCTAAACAAGTTTGCTTTTTGGAAGGCAAGGATTAGGCTATACATGAATTCTATTGATGAAGACGTATATAATTCTATTTTGACACGCCCCCCACAACCAGTGGCAACTAAAAGTACAAGTGTTGTTCCACCACCTGAGTGGACTGAAGCACAAAAGAAGACAAAGTTAGCAAATGCCAAAGAAATGAATATACTGGCACAAACCATGTCAGATGACATATTTCAGAAGGTTGCAGAATTCACTTCAGCAATGGCCATTTGGGACTCTCTCAATACCATGGTGGCAGGATGTGCTGATGAAAGGAAGGATAGGAGATCACACTTGATCTCACAGTATGATAATTTTAGGAAGGAGGAGTCAGAATCAGTTGCAGAAATGTACAACAGACTCAACCTCATAATCAATGAGCAGAAAACTCTTGACAAGGACATCTCTTTAATAGAGATAAATGACAAGATTCTTATGTGATTCACAAGCACATGGGACTCTAGGATCTGGCCTATCAAGGAAGCTAGAAGCTTGAATGAGATCTCAACAGAGACCTTATTGGTAAATCTCAAGTCTTATGAGCAGCTTATCAAGACCAGTGAAGCTGAGCAAAGGACTACTTCCACTTCAGCAAGGAAGAAATAAAATATTGCTTTCAAAGCATGTGAAGAAGCTGAAGCCACTCCAGATAATAAAGACCTACTGAGTCTCTTGGCAAAGAGATTCTACAAGATGGCAAGGAAGGATTCTAGAAGAAGACCATCCAGAAAAGAAGACAAACCCAGGTTTGATAAAACTCCCACTAAAGAAATTTTTTGTTATGGTTGCAGGAAACCTGAACACATACTGCTAGAAAATCTGGAAGCACAGAAGAAAGACAAGAGAAAGGAGAAGGACTCCAGAAAACATTCCAGCAAGCCCACTTTCAACAAATACAGGAATAAAGTGTAACACCCCTAGCCGATCCAACGTGACAGCGTCACGGCTCCGCTCTATGCGATGCTATCGGGCTGCAGCCCAAGCATCCCAACCCCTCTCCCTCCACAGGCGGGTTGTTGGTGGTAACAGCCTCCCTTTGATGAGGCAAACTCGATAGTCAAGCGCGCATCACGGGGACTTCCCAGGAGGTCACCCATCCCAGTACTACTCCAGCCCGAGCACGCTTAACTATGGAGTTCTTTCAACTCTCATCACCAATTGATCTGCAGCTCAATTGGTGATGAGAGTTGAAAGAACTCCATAGTTAAGCGTGCTCGGGCTGGAGTAGTACAGGGATGGGTGACCTCCTGGGAAGTCCCCGTAGTGCGGGCTTGACTATCGAGTTTAGCTCATCAAAGGGAGGTTGTGGCCACCAACAACCCGCCTGTGGATGGAGAGGGGTTGGGGTGCTTGGGCTGCAGCCCGGTAGGGTCGCCTAGAGCGGAGCCATGACGCTGTCATGTTGGATCGGCTAGGGGCCTTGCAATAAAAGTGCACTTTTTATTGTAACACCCCTAGCCGATCCAACATGACAGCGTCACGGCTCCGCTCTAGGCGATGCTACCGGGCTGCAGCCCAAGCACCCCAACCCCTCTCCCTCCACAGGCGGGTTGTTGGTGGCCACACCCTCCCTTTGACGAGGTAAACTCGATAGTCAAGCCCGCACTATGGGGACTTCCCAGGAGGTCACCCATCCCAGTACTACTACAGCCCGAGCACGCTTAACTATGGAGTTCTTTCAACTCTCATCACCAATTGAGCTGCAGCTCAATTGGTGATGAGAGTTGAAAGAACTCCATAGTTAAGCATGCTCGGGCTGGAGTAGTACTGGGATGGGTGACCTCCTGGGAAGTCCCCGTAGTGCGGGCTTGACTATCGAGTTTACCTCGTCAAAGGGAGGCTGTGGCCACCAACAACCCGCCTGTGGAGGGAGAGGGGTTGGGGTGCTTGGGCTGCAGCCCGGTAGCATCGCCTAGAGCGGAGCCGTGACGCTGTCACGCTGGATCGGCTAGGGGTGTTACATAAAGAGAGAGGATTTTTAGCTGAGACATGGAGTGACTCAGATTTAGAATCTTCATCCATCTCTAGTGAAGATGCAGAAGAGGCCAAAGCCAGAGAAATATGCTTGATGGCAATTAATGCCTCTTGTAGCAACTCAAAAGCTGCAGATTCAGAAGCAGAAAATTCAGAAGAAGAATTCATTTCAGAAGAAGATCAGGTAATCTCTTCTTTTAATTTTTCTTCTGATCAATTTAAAATTGATTTCAAACTATTGTGTAATGATTTAATTAAATATGAGAAGGAAATCAAACTTCTCGGAGAGAAATTAAGTGAATTTGAAAATATTTCTTTAGAAAATTTAAAACTTAAAGAACAATTAAAATCTGATAATAATCAAATATCATCTTTAGAAAATAAATTATCTAAGCTTAAGCAATTTGAAGAATCCCTTAATGGGAGAAGCATCAAATTGTTAGACATTGATAAGTAAAGTTTGTTTTAAAGAAGATAGATTTGATTTTATATAATCTTTTACGTATATAAGTCTATCTCTTTTTTTACTTATATCCTGTGGATTAAGGCAAGAGTACCTATCGCATAGGAGTATATTATTTTGTAGAAAATATCAAGGTCGTATTTTTCCTGGGATCGGTGTTAATTATTCTACTTTTTAGAACGAACTATTATTTTATCGAACGAACGGAGTGGAGTGTATAGAAAAAAAAATTATATATACGTGTTTTTATTAAGATAGGGACTTAGAAGGTAGTCCTTGATTTCAGAATTACTTTGAGAGAATATTAATTCACCTATTAAAGAACAACTTTATTCCTTAATTACCTAACTTAACGAGAGGGTCCCTTTGGTAGCATCACTGACTCGAAAGTACGACCGGGGAGGCTTGCGTTTAAAACGGGTTAACGTAAACGTAGTGTCTCTTCACCTGGTATATGATCAATTAACACAAAACCCTAGTTAGGATAACTAGAAAGTAGAGTTGAAATAGTTGAAAATAATATCCAGCCCAGAGCTCATCTTGACCAAGTGCTAAGGGTTCTTAGCCTCTTCTTAGGATGGGGGCGGTATAAAGTGCAGAAAATAATATCTACCTATCTATCTTAATCCAGGACTTAAGCTTTCGCTTCGCCTTTCATTCGGGATAGGGTAGTAAAATCTAAAATTTTGCAGAGCTTTCGCACTATCTTAATCCAGGTCATAGGCTTTCGCCTCGCCCTTCATTCGGGATAGTATGAAATAATAAGATTTTGAAAATAATTTTAAAAGCAGTTTCACGCTATCTTAATCCAGGACATAAGCAGAGCTTCGCCTTTCATTCGGGATAGTATGAAAAAAATAAAGGTGAATAAAACAGTAAAATACTCAGAATTGAATTTGAAAGTGTCTATTTTATAAAGTCCAAAAATTATTACAACTTTCTAAAAAGCTGGAAAAAAAAAGCTAAAATATTACAACTTACAGAACTTTTGAATACTTGAAAGCTACTACTAGTTCCTTGTCAGAGAGCTGGGGAGTCCTAACAGTTCTTAAGGAAGCTGCTGGTGTTCGAATAATTCTACTCAGCCCTGCCCCTCTATTTATAGGGAAAAAATAAATGCTTTTGGAAAAGCACTTTTGGAAAAGTTGCCAAACAGCTTATGGAAAAGCTGCCAAACAGCTTTTGCAAAAGCTGAAAATCTGCTTATAGAACAGCTGGCTATTGGACAGCTTGACACGTGGCGGTTTGGATATGGATGGAGCTGACTTGGCTGGATAAGAACTGCATCTGCTGATGGAAAAGCAGCTGATGGATAAGCTGGCAGCTGGCTGATTGAAAAGCTGCTGGTGGGCTGCTGATGGAAAAGCTGGCGGGTTGGCGGGTAGCAGGTTGAGCTGGCGGGTTGCAGGTTGACGGGTTGCGGGTCCGAGTAGCAGGTTGCGGGCTGGCGGGTTGCGGGTCCTGGAGAGTTGGCGGGCTGGACTAAATCCATTCAAAAAGTGCGTTGGCCTGGTCTCGATCCCAAGCATCCAGAGAGAACAACTAAACACCACTCCACTAGGCCAATTGATCTTTGTTGTTTGAAACCTGCATATAATATATTTATAATATAAAATACAGATTTTATTATACTATAATTTTGACAATCTTATATTATTTTAAAATATAATTATATTATTTACAAGATAATAAAAAATATTATTTTAATAATATTTTATATTCGTAATAAAATTTTATTTAAAAGATAATATACATAATATTACTTATATAATATTACTAAATATTAATAATACTATACATATTATATTATAATTTATAAGTACAGTGTAATTAATTTATATAAATTATATTAACTTTTATTATTATTATTATTATAAATATTTATTTAGAGAATAAAAAAAACAAACAATTTATTCAATAATTTACATAAACGTTTACAAATTATATTTAGAAATTAAACTAAAATGTATATTAAAATGTTTATAATTAACTACTCATCAAATACCCCCATACTTAATTTTTGCTATTCCAGAGCAAATGTAGAGTTGAGTATATTTACAAGTTATGAAATTTTCTATTTACTATCAATTTAATTCTTCAAGATAAAACAGGTATAAACATCCGGTGAATAAAGAGTTAAATGCTTTCGTATATATATCATTGATACCAGAGTTAGAATTTATAGCCATAAAAAGTTTTTGAAAACAAATAGTAAGCACATATTAAAATCAGATATAACAAGGATAGAGTGGCTTTATGACTACTATATCTTGTATGCGATATGTTGAAAAATTACAACCTATTAATTATGCTCTCTCAAAATTTTAAGCAAAATTAATTCAATTTTGTAGTGGTTGTATGGGATATCAACTTGGTGGTTTTGCCCATGTAGGAGGTGATGAATTTTATCCTCTCACCTTTTTTTCATATTCATGCATTGTTACAACTATTTTAGGAAAATATTTTCCAAAATAGCAAAAAAAACTTTGCAGAATTGAACTTTGAATTAATCCAATGCATATGTTTAGGAGCACATACTCCATTTCATATGATCTTTTAATATTTATTGGATGCCTATGTTTACGGAATTTTTTTTTTATTCCCATGGACATAAGATCTTTTCTGTTCTAGGAGCACATACTCCTAGATGCTTGCGTGCGTAAAGAAACATGCCAAGCGAAATAGTAGGTAGGGGTTGTAAAAATAATTTTGATAAAAGATTTTGAGAGCAATGGTAATAGCTTGATATTTTCTATATTTTAACAAGATTGAAGTAATGATAATTACAGTCTAAAATTGTTTGGTGAACATAATATGATAGCTTCTATTGTATATATATGTATTTCTTTTGATATATTAAAGCAGGCTTGCTAAAAAACTAACTCCGATTGTAATGAAATTTTACAAGATAGGTTTAACAAGTTTATTCCGGATATTTATATCTATCTAGTTATGAGAAGGAGTAGTAAATTTGAAAATTGAATAAGTTGCATTTTTATCAACTCAGATTTTTGGAATATATTTACAAAGTATGGTTTTGAAAATTTTGACTTATTTTGGATGAGTAATAAAATAAACAATGTTTTTATTTTAAAAGGAAAGATATAACATAAAAGTGAGAAAAAAATTGCAGCTAAAAGCACCCCCATACTTATGTTAGGCATAGGTATGAAGTGAAAAATATGTACAGAATATACAAAAGCATAAAAGATGGAAATATACAGGTGAATTTATATTTCGAGGTTATGGAGTAGTGTTAGGGTTTCAGGTTCTTTTTGAAAAGGGTCCCCAGTAAAATATAGTTTTAAACGGTGCCCGTTTACTTTGAAAGTTCCTAGTTCAGGGTTAGAAATAAGAACGGTCCCATATGGCCAGATTTGTTTAACAGTATAGGGTCCGGTCCATCGGGATTTTAATTTTCCTGGAAATAATTTAAGGCGTGAGTTATATAGTAGGACAAGATCACCTGGTGAAAAAGATTTTGGAAATTTAATTTTCCTATCATGATAAAACTTAGATCGCTCTTTATAAAATTTATTATTTTCATAGGCGTTTGCACGTCATTCCTCAAGTTCATTGAGTTGAAATTTACGTTGTTCGGCGGCTAAGTTTGTATCTAAGTTAAGAAATTTTAGCGCCCAGTATGCGCGATGTTCTAATTCTACAGGTAGGTGGCATGCCTTTCCATATACTAAACGATAAGGTGTACAACCGATCGCAGTTTTGAATGCTGTACGGTAGGCCCAAAGTGCATCATCTAATTTGAGGGACCAATCTTTTCGATTGGTATCTACAGTCTTTTCTAATATGCGCTTTAGTTCTCTATTGACTACCTCCACTTGGCCGCTTGTTTGGGGGTGATAAGCGGTAGCGAGTTTATGAGTAACTCCATATTTGGCTAACACTTTAGCCATCTGGGTGTTACAAAAATGAGTACCTCGATCGCTAACTATAGCCCTAGGCGTGCCAAAACGTGAAAACAAGGTTTTCAGAAATTTAACGACGACTCTCGCGTCAGCGGTGGGAAAAGCTTGCGCTTCAGCCCATCGTGAAACGTAATCGACCGCTACTAAGATATAACGATTTTTAAAAGAAGGAGGTAAAGGGCCTACAAAATCTATGCCCCACAGATCAAAAATTTCACATTCTAAGTAAAAGTTTTGGGGCATTTCGTCCCGACGGGAAATGTTACCTGACCGTTGGCAGCGGTTGCAAACACTTACCAATTTTTGAGCGTCCTTGAATAAAGTAGGCCAAAAGAATCCTGCTTCAAGGGCTTTATGTGCAGTCCGGTTGCATTGATAATGTCCGCCAGTTGGTCCTTCATGGCAGTGCCGTAGTACTTTTAGTCCTTCCTCGTTCGAAATACATCTTCTAATTACTTGGTCGGCACAGACTCGGAATAAATACGGGTCTTCCCAAAAGAAGTTTTTCAAGTCAGGAAAGAATTTCCTCTTTTCTTGAAGTGAAAAAGCTTTTGGAAGGACTCGGGCTACTAAATAGTTAGCCAAGTCTGCGAACCAAGGAGTAGAAGAGTTTGTTACCTTTTCGAATGCGAGGAGACTTTCTTCAGGGAATTTATCTTCGATGTCGGCTTCCACGAGTGTATCTGTTGCAGCATTCTCTAGTCGAGAAAGATGATCGGCTGCCAAATTCTCTGCACCTTTCTTATCTCGGATCTCTAAATCAAATTCTTGTAATAAGAGAATCCAATGTAATAAACGGGGTTTTGCATCTGCCTTAGTTAGTAAATATTTTAAAGCAGAATGATCCGTAAAAACTATAACTTTTGATAGTGTTATATAAGATCTAAACTTATCAAATGCAAATACAATTGCCAGTAGTTCCTTTTCCGTGGTCGTGTAATTGGTTTGTGTGGATGTGAGAGTTTTACTTGCATAATAGATAGGATGAAAATATTTGTCTACTCGTTGTCCTAAGACAGCTCCTACCGCATAATCACTCGCATCACACATGATCTCAAAAGGAAAGGACCAGTCTGGGGCTACTAAAATAGGAGAGTTGATAAGTTTGACTTTAATAATATTGAATGCTACTAAGCATTCATTATCGAATATAAATGGGGCTTCTTTTTCTAATAAATGAGTTAACAGTTTTGTTATTTTAGAGAAATTTTGAATAAACCGTCTATAGAAACCTGCATGGCCTAAGAAACTTCGAATAGATTTTACATTTGTTGGAGGAGGAAGTTTTTCAATTATTTCTATTTTGGCTTTATCGACCTCGATTCCCTGGGAAGAAATTTTATGACCGAGAACTAAACCTTCGCGGACCATAAAGTGGCATTTCTCCCTAGTTCAACACTAAATTCGTGTCTTCACAGCGTTGAAGAACACGAGCGAGGTTATTTAAACACGTATGGAATCAGTCTCCAAATACGGAGAAATCATCCATAAATACTTCCATAACGTCCTCTACTAACTTGCCAAAAATAGCTAGCATACATCTTTGAAATGTAGCTGGCGCATTACAAAGTCCAAACGGCATTCGCCTATAGGCAAAAGTACCAAAGGGGCAAGTGAACGTAGTTTTCTCTTGGTCTTCAGGGGCTATAGGAATTTGTAAATACCCTGAATAACCATCGAGAAAACAATAATATGAGTGACCCGAGAGTCGCTCTAATATTTGATCTATAAACGGTAGTGGAAAGTGATCTTTACGGGTGGCATCATTTAATTTTCGATAGTCGATGCACATCCTCCAACCCGTAACAGTACGTGTTGGAATTAGTTCATTATTACCGTTTGGCACTACCGTTATACCGCCCTTCTTAGGGACGACTTGTACGGGACTAACCCATGTGCTATCTGAGATTGGATAAATAATTCCTGCGTCTAATAATTTCATTACTTCAGCTTTTACGACATCCTTCATATTAGGATTTAAACGTCGTTGGGGCTGGATAGATTTACGAGGGTTATCTTCCAAAAATATTTTATGCGTACAAAAAGATGGGTTGAGTCCTTGGATATCAGAAATTTGCCATGCTAATGCATGACGATGTTGTTTTAACACTTCTATTAATTCATACGTTTTTTTATCATTTAATTCGGCAGAAATGATAACAGGGAGTTTCGATTCGGCTTCAAGGAAAACGTATTTTAAATGTGCGGGAAGTGTTTTCAGCTCGAGGGTTGGTGGTTTTTCATATGACGTTGGGGTTTTTAGAGTTGTAGAAGTTAAGGATATAAAAGGTTCTAAAGGGTCATCGGTAGGCATTTCTTGTGAAAGGGGTAAGTCTGCCAAGTCCGATTCTTCTACAGTTATTGAAAGTAAATCAGAATAGGGAAAACCATTTTCCTCAAAAGAGGCTTCAGCAAGATAGCAGGAATCGTCATTTATTAAAGAATTTTTCATAGAGGGATCTATATCGATAGTAACCTCGTCATCTCCTACTCGTAAGAGAAGTCTACCGTTACTTACGTCTATTATCGCGCGAGAGGTTGCGAGAAACGGACGACCGAGAATTATGGGAACATCGGCGTCTTCCTCTATGTCAAGTATAACAAAGTCTACCGGGAAGATAAACTTGTCTATTTTGACCAGAACATCCTCTACTATCCCTATTGGATATTTAATAGAACGATCTGCTAACTGGATGCTCATTTTTGTTGGGTTGGGGTTACCTAATCCTAGTTTTTGAAAGAGCGAGTAGGGCATTAAATTTATGCTAGCACCTAAATCTGCTAACGCGTCTTTTATTAATAGATTACCGAAGAGACACGGGATGGAAAATCGTCCCGGATCGTTTAATTTTGGGGGTAATTTATGTAATAAAACGGCTGAACATTCGGCGTTAAGGAAAACTCTTGAAATATCTTCGAGTTTCTTTTTATTTGAAAGTAACGCTTTTAAATATTTTGCATATTTATGGATCTGTGCAATTGCCTCGCAGAAAGGTACATTGATTTGAATTTGTTTTAGCATTTTTAGAAAGTTTTTATATTGTTCATCTTCTCGTTCTTCTTTTAATTTAGATGGATAAGGTAAAACAACATGTGGGGAAGAAATTCGCGGGGGTTGAGGAGGCAGATACGTAACGGGAAGTGGTGTAGGAAGGCTAACCTTAACTTCTTTTTCTACCCTAACGGGTGGTGGTAGCTGTAACAACCCCATCCGTTCATATGATATATTCTAGAAGGTCCGGCCGGGGCCCCACAGGATATACCACAAAACAGTCGGTGAAGGTACAGGATGATACCAGAGCAGCGCATCGCACCTATCTCAAGCATTCTAGCGGAAGCCTAAGCTACTTGAACTCCTCATGAATGTCCAAATATAAACTCCACATTTTATATATAGATAGGAATGTCTTACAACATGTATCAAGTATTGGCCTTATGGCCTTACAGGGCTTTCATGCAGTGGCCTAAACAAATTGGCGCGCAGGCCGGCCACAAAAAGAAAACACTCAAAAGAACATTAGCCTTCGAGGGCTAGCAGCAGCAGCAACACCAGCAGGAGCATCAACCTCTATGCGACCCGCTCGGCTCTCCAGCACCTGTGCAAGGACAATCCACCCAACGGTGGCAAACAAAAGCAACGGTCAGCGTTCAGCTGACCAAATTATAACGACCCTACCCCTCCTCTCGGGGCAGCGGTATTTTCCCTGCAGGCATATCATATCACAAGTATGGCAAGCTATATCATCAAAGGTGCTTTCACGCACACAAGCCATCACAACCGTTCGCCGCCCGGCTCAACGGTCCGTGCACTCAGGGCACATTCTTGGTGTTCTGGCAACCTCTTGCCCACCACCGTCTCAGGGTTATCACCCAACGGTAACACTCTTGAGCATTTACTCCATGGCGTGCAGCCGGAGTTAGTCCTCGGACACCGGGATGGCCCGTAGCCCCCCTTTGTGTCATGGCGCGCAGGCCGAAGACTCTTGCTATGCGCTCCAACAGACCGCACTTTTGGTCTCACGTCAGACGGACATAGCGCAGGTCGGATCCTCCTCCCCCCGTTGCTCAAATCGCCTTGCCTTCTCCGAGTACAGCGTACTCACGGCTATATCAAAGGCGCGGGTCGGTCTCACCAATCCTGTTCCTGGCATTCAAGCCTGGGTATTTCTCTATACCCATTTCCTTACAGCAACAGCGGGTCTTTCCTGGGCACACCAGTACTTCCTGTGACTCCCGTCACAGGTGGACACCGCAAAGTATAAATGTCAGGGGTCTTTCCTGGGCACACCAGTACTTCCTGTTACTCGCTTCACAGGTAGACACCCTATGACATCAAGCAGTACAAAAAGGGCCTTTCCTGGTCCCACCAGTACTACCTGTGCATCATTCACAGGTTGGACCCAAAACCAACACAAGGCTATTTTCCTGGGCTACCACCCCAGTACTTCCTGCTACTCCTTTTCGCAGGCATAACCCGTAGACTCCGTACACTACACGTTTATCACGGAGTCTTCTCCGGTTCGTATGCAACATCACCAATCTAGACCAACCTGTCCAGATGGGCTTCACACAGCATGCCTATTCCGTACTCCATTTCCGGATCTATATGCTAACAAGGGGGATTTCACACATCCACCTAAAGAGTCCCAAAACCAGCCACCTCTTGGTGGGGGAACTCACAAAGATATGCTAAAAGGAAGCCTTCACATGGCTAGGAAGAAAGGTCGTTACCCTTGACGATCGCTTCGGTGCCATGGCTTGAAAGCTTGCTTGCAAGATTCGCAAGAGCGTTTCCTCCGCAACGCTGGCTTCGGATCTCTCGCCGGTAAACCGCAGCACCACCAACCAGCAGCCCCCTTCCCTTCTTCCTCCTCCTTTCTCTCTCTCTTTCTCTCTCTTGAAGAAAGATGAAGGCCAAAGAAAATGAGAAATCATTCTCTGAGTTCGGCCCTTAAGGAAAAGGAAGAAGATCTTTCAGCCCTTGGATCCAGACTGAAGAAATGGACGGCCACGATTCTGCCAAAAACACATAATTTGACCCGACACGGCCTCGAACACGGCCGTGTGCCTGGCCGTGTGCCTCAAGCGGTGGTCAACCGACTTATCCAAACCAGTGACACGCCCACGGGACACGCCCGTGTCATGGGCCGTGTCACCAACACGCCTTCAGACACGCCCGTGTCTGTGGCCGTGTACCTGGGTGAAAAAAATCCCAATTCATCCCGAGACTTCACACGGCCTGGGACACGCCCGTGTCCCCGGCCGTGTGCCCAGACACGGCACCCAGACACGCCCTGTCGAATTCTCGGCGGGCTGAGTTCGTCGCCTGATTTGACACGCCCTGTGACACGCCCGTGTCACAGGCCGTGTTCAACACTCGACACGCACTTCTCGACACTCGACGATCGTCGAGTAAAAATCGTCGAGCATGCGACACGGCCTTGGACACGCCCGTGTCATGGGCCGTGTGCCTCTCTCGACGAATCGTCGAGACCAAAAAAATCGTCGAGACAAAGCCCAATCGTCGACACAACCCGACACGCCCTGCGACACGCCCGTGTCGCAGGCCGTGTCACCTGACACGCCCTGGGACACGCCCGTGTCCCAGGCCGTGTCACCCAAATGTTTCCTGTTTCTGAACTTTGGGCTGTTACAATCCTCCCCTCCTACAAAACAATTTCGTCCTCGAAATTCAGAGACAGGAAAGTCACAAAAAGACAGCAAGAAAAATGTAACAATATAGCACTTTTTATGTTACAACAGTCTCGCTACCAATTACAGAAACAACTCAGGGAACTCTTCTCGCATGGTCTGCTCGCGTTCCCATGTCAACTCTTCACGGCCGCAGTTGTCCCACCGGACTTTCACCATACCGACCGTCTTGTTCCGCAACTGTTTCTCGGCTCGATCTTCGATCCGAATGGGTCTAACTCTCGTTGTTAGCCCATACTCCACCGGCACACGATCATCCGCGATCACTTGAGCTGGATCTTTCACGGCTTTCCGCAGCACCGAGATGTGAAAGACATCATGTAACCCACCCAAGTCCGCCGACAGAGCTAGCCGATAAGCTGCTTCGCCAATTCGCTCAACCACTTCAAAGGGACCCAAATACCTTGGACTCAACTTTTTCATTCGTCGAATCCTGGAGACACCTTTGAATGGCTTGATCTTCAAGTAGACCCAATCGCCAACCGCAAATTCAACGTTCCGGTGCTTGGCGTTGTAGTACTTCGCTTGTCGATCTTGAGCAACTAGCAATCTCTCTCGAATAGTCCGAATGGTTGAGTTTGCTTCATCCACCTCATTTGGTTTAACAATCCGAGCTTCACCCGCTTCTACCCAAGCCAAGGGAGTACGACACTTCCTTCCGTATAGGGCTTCATATGGTGCCATCCCAATACTTGCCTGGTAGCTGTTATTATAAGCAAACTCTACCATATAGAGATGATCTTCCCATCTCTTTCCGAAATCAAGGGCGCACATTCGGAGCATGTCCTCCATTGTTCTGTTGGTACGTTCAGTCTGGCCATCCGTTTGGGGATGAAAGGCCGTACTGAAAGTCAACTTCGTGCCCAACAGTCGGTGAACTAGCCTCCAATCATTTGACGTGAATCGCCCATCTCTATCACTTACGATGCTCCGAGGAACACCGTGAAGCCGCACAATCTGATCAACGTATAACTTTGCCAAATATTCAACTGAATCATCCCGTCTGTTCGGGAGAAAATGTGCTACTTTTGTTAGCCGGTCAACAATTACCCAAATGGAATCATTTCCTCGCTGCGATCTTGGCAATCCATGCACAAAATCCATGGAAATATCATCAAATTTCCACACTGGGATCGGTAGTGACTTCAAATAACCGCCCGGCTTTTGGCATTCCGCCTTCACCATCGCACATGTTTGGCATTTTGCTACATACAGGGCAACATCTTTCTTGAGCCCTGGCCACCAGAAAACTTTCTTCATATCGTTGAACATCTTTGTGCTCCCGGGGTGAATGGAATACTTTGTATAATGTGCTTCATACATCAGTTCTTCCCTCAACTTCCCCACATTTGGGACGCACAAACGGCCATCGTTTCGAACAAGACCGTCATTCCAGGTGAATTTGCCCTCTGGCCCTTCATTCACATAGCGTAAGAGATCTTCATCCAACTCCGTTGCCCGTCGAACTCGATCCGCAAGGTCACATTGCACCTCGATCCAGTTCAAACATGCAGTGGCAGTGGACTTCTTGTCAACACAATAGATCTCCAATGCTTCCAACTCCTGGATAAGACGTTCATCATGCCTTTGTGTAACCAATTTGCTCTAGCCGGAACTCGCCGACTCAACGCATCCGCGACAACATTCCCCTTCCCGGGTGTATAATGAATCTCGAAAGTGTAGTCCCCAAGGAACTCCAACCACCTTCGTTGTCGCATGTTCAGCTCTTTCTGCTCCAACAGATACTTTAGGCTCTTGTGATCCGTATAGATTTCCACCTTCACTCCATAAAGGTAGTGCCGCCACAACTTGAGTGCAAAAATCACCGCCGCTAATTCCAAATCATGGACGGGATAATTTCGCTCGTGCACCTTCAGCTGGCGTGAGCCATAAGCAATCACTTTTCCGCTCTGCAGAAGAACGCAGCCTAAGCCGCTTCCTGAGGCATCACTATATATTACAAACCCATCGGTGCCACATGGCGAAGACAACACCGGCGCCGTGGTCAACCGAACCTTCAGCTCTTCAAAAGCTCGTGCGCACTCTGGCGTCCAAACGAACTTCTGATCTTTTCGCGTCAGTGTGGTTAGCGGCAAAGCGATCCGCGAGAAGTTTTCCACAAATCTTCTATAATAGCCCGCAAGTCCAAGGAAACTCCTAACTTCGGCCACGGAAGACAGTATTGGCCAATCTTGTATGGCTCTTATCTTCGCTGGATCCACTGCAATGCCCGCTCCACTCACCACATGGCCCAAAAATGCCACTGACGATAGCCAAAACTCGCACTTCGAGAACTTGGCATAAAGCTGATTTTTCCTCAACGTATTCAACACTAACCGCAAATGAATCTCATGCTCCGCTTTGGACTTCGAGTACACCAGGATATCATCAATGAACACTATCACAAACAGATCCAGGTACTCACGAAAAATACGGTGCATCAAATCCATAAACACCGAGGGCGCATTACACAATCCAAAGGGCATGACTGTGAACTCATAGTGCCCATAACGCGTTCCAAATGCGGTTTTGGGAATGTCACCTTCCCGAATCCTTAACTGGTAATAACCAGATTTCAAGTCCAACTTCGAATAGACGGTAGAACCAACTAGCTGATCAAATAATTCATCAATCCGGGGGATCGGATATTTATTCTTCTCGGTCAGCTTATTTAGTTCACGGTAGTCGATGCACAATCGCAATCCACCGTCTTTCTTCTTTACAAAAAGCACAGGCGCGCTCCAAGGTGACATACTTGGGCGTATATAACCTTGCTCTAACATTTCTTGGAGTTGAACCTTCAACTCAGCCATCTCTTTTGGCGCGACGCGATATGGCGAGCGGGCCACAGGTTTCGCACCTGGCACCAACTCGATCGTAAAGTCAATCTCCCGCTGGGGTGGTAGCCCAGGGAGATCTGCGGGAAACACATCTGTAAATTCTGCCACAATCGGAACCTCGCACAAAGTGGCCTTAGGCTCAACAGCCTGAATTAGTGCAAAGTAACACTCCGCACCCTTCCGAACAGCTTTGACTACCTGGAGTGCAGACATCAACGTCCCGCCTACTCCTCGCATACCCGCGAACTTGGTCTCCTGTTCGGTATTCTGGCCCAACGTGATTTCTTTGGACTGGCAATCGATCAGAGCATGCTGTTCCGCAAGCCAATCCATCCCAAAAATCACGTCAAATTCCGATATTGGCAGTACAGACGCAGATAAACTAAAATCCCGATTCCCGACTTGGACCGCCACATCGCAAGCTTGATCTGCAAGCATCCAACATCCATTCGGCAACACTACTCTGACGCTATCTGTCTTTGCACGACTGGATATCCCAAGCCGCGTCATAAAGTCACGAGACAGAAAAGAATGCGATGCACCTGTGTCAAACAGTGCTCGCGCCAGCGTGTCCCGAATCATTACAAAACCTATGACAAACATGTCACACACACAAACCACAAACATAGGGGTACTAAGCTAAGCATACAAACAATAGCATATGCAAAACTAAACTCATACCTGTGACCACGTCACTCTGCTTGATGGCCTCCTGCAGGCCAAGATTGTAGACCCGGGGTTGCGCTTGCGAGGCAGAAGAATCCACAACCGCTTTTCCTTTCTCCGCATAAGATGCTCCCGCCTTCTTTTCACTTTTTGGCGGCAGCCGACAGTCTCGCGCAATATGCCCCATTTTACCACAATTGAAGCAGGTACGAGTATCTGGCCTGGAAGTTGCCCCTGATGTTGCTCCCGTTGCAACTGATGAAGGATCTTGTCCACTCGGCTTGGACTTCTTACCCCATTTCTTCTTATAAAACGATTTTCCCGATCGGGGTGCCTTCCACTCTGGTTGCGTCACAGCCAACGCTCTCTTCCCTTGCACCCTCTTCATATCCTTCTCCAGCGCACTTGCAGTGTCTACCAAAGCTTGGAAACCTTGGTTCACAGAACTTGACACAAGGAACCTCAACTCGTCCCTCAGGCCTTCATAGAACCTATTGGTCTTCCTTTGCTCATCAGCAAATATCGAACCCGCATACCGCCCTAAGCGAGTAAACTCATGCAGGTACGCGTCAACACTGCCATCACCTTGAGTTAACCTTTGGAATTCGTTTTCCATGGCTATCCGTTGCGCCGTAGGAAGGTGCTTCGCTAGGAACAGTCGAGAGAATTCATCCATGGAAACTTGAGCTAACGGACGACCCGCCAAATGATGTAACTCTATCTCATCCCACCACAATCGAGCTTCTCCTTCAAGCAAGAATGTAGCTAAGGTAACCTTCTGACTTTCCGCCGTGCCAATCGCCGTCATAACTCTCTTGACGCGCGATAACCAATCCTCTGCCTGCGTCGGAGTACCCGCTCCCGAAAATGTAGGCGGATGGAAACTCATGAACCGTGTTAGTTGCTTCTCAGCTGTTCGAGGAGCCACATCCACTACAGGTTCCGGCCTTGCCTCCACCTGTTCTGGCCTAACATCCACTTGTTCCTGCCTAAGTGGCTGGCCTTGGATCATGGTAAATAATGCCTCCGCAACTAACCGTACATGCTCTGCAGACGGTGGAGGTGTAGGCACCTCAGCTGGTGCCCTACTCTCATCAGAATGCTGGGACGCAGACGGCCCAGCTCCACTTCGTGTCACCTAAAAGGGGACAAGACACACATATAAGCGGTCGTACCCAAGCAAACAACACAAAATAAGAACACGCAGGTTCCTCAAACATACAAAATGCATTCCTATCATGGACATTCAGGAGTTCAATCGTAGACTTTGGTTTGCACAAACACGTGCTCGCCACCCCACAAAAGAAGTCGGCCACGACGTCGAGAGGGAAAGACCAAGACAACCGATACCAAAAATGTAACAACCCCATCCGTTCATATGATATATTCTAGAAGGTCCGGCCGGGGCCCCACAGGATATACCACAAAACAGTCGGTGAAGGTACAGGATGATACCAGAGCAGCGCATCGCACCTATCTCAAGCATTCTAGCGGAAGCCTAAGCTACTTGAACTCCTCATGAATGTCCAAATATAAACTCCACATTTTATATATAGATAGGAATGTCTTACAACATGTATCAAGTATTGGCCTTATGGCCTTACAGGGCTTTCATGCAGTGGCCTAAACAAATTGGCGCGCAGGCCGGCCACAAAAAGAAAACACTCAAAAGAACATTAGCCTTCGAGGGCTAGCAGCAGCAGCAACACCAGCAGGAGCATCAACCTCTATGCGACCCGCTCGGCTCTCCAGTACCTGTGCAAGGACAATCCACCCAACGGTGGCAAACAAAAGCAACGGTCAGCGTTCAGCTGACCAAATTATAACGACCCTACCCCTCCTCTCGGGGCAGCGGTATTTTCCCTGCAGGCATATCATATCACAAGTATGGCAAGCTATATCATCAAAGGTGCTTTCACGCACACAAGCCATCACAACCGTTCGCCGCCCGGCTCAACGGTCCGTGCACTCAGGGCACATTCTTGGTGTTCTGGCAACCTCTTGCCCACCACCGTCTCAGGGTTATCACCCAACGGTAACACTCTTGAGCATTTACTCCATGGAGTGCAGCCGGAGTTAGTCCTCGGACACCGGGATGGCCCGTAGCCCCCCTTTGTGTCATGGCGCGCAGGCCGAAGACTCTTGCTATGCGCTCCAACAGACCGCACTTTTGGTCTCACGTCAGACGGACATAGCGCAGGTCGGATCCTCCACCCCCCGTTGCTCAAATCGCCTTGCCTTCTCCGAGTACAGCGTACTCACGGCTATATCAAAGGCGCGGGTCGGTCTCACCAATCCTGTTCCTGGCATTCAAGCCTGGGTATTTCTCTATACCCATTTCCTTACAGCAACAGCGGGTCTTTCCTGGGCACACCAGTACTTCCTGTGACTCCCGTCACAGGTGGACACCGCAAAGTATAAATGTCAGGGGTCTTTCCTGGGCACACCAGTACTTCCTGTTACTCGCTTCACAGGTAGACACCCTATGACATCAAGCAGTACAAAAAGGGCCTTTCCTGGTCCCACCAGTACTACCTGTGCATCATTCACAGGTTGGACCCAAAACCAACACAAGGCTATTTTCCTGGGCTACCACCCCAGTACTTCCTGCTACTCCTTTTCGCAGGCATAACCCGTAGACTCCGTACACTACACGTTTATCACGGAGTCTTCTCCGGTTCGTATGCAACATCACCAATCTAGACCAACCTGTCCAGATGGGCTTCACACAGCATGCCTATTCCGTACTCCATTTCCGGATCTATATGCTAACAAGGGGGATTTCACACATCCACCTAAAGAGTCCCAAAACCAGCCACCTCTTGGTGGGGGAACTCACAAAGATATGCTAAAAGGAAGCCTTCACATGGCTAGGAAGAAAGGTCGTTACCCTTGACGATCGCTTCGGTGCCATGGCTTGAAAGCTTGCTTGCAAGATTCGCAAGAGCGTTTCCTCCGCAACGCTGGCTTCGGATCTCTCGCCGGTAAACCGCAGCACCACCAACCAGCAGCCCCCTTCCCTTCTTCCTCCTCCTTTCTCTCTCTCTTTCTCTCTCTTGAAGAAAGATGAAGGCCAAAGAAAATGAGAAATCATTCTCTGAGTTCGGCCCTTAAGGAAAAGGAAGAAGATCTTTCAGCCCTTGGATCCAGACTGAAGAAATGGACGGCCACGATTCTGCCAAAAACACATAATTTGACCCGACACGGCCTCGAACACGGCCGTGTGCCTCAAGCGGTGGTCAACCGACTTATCCAAACCAGTGACACGCCCACGGGACACGCCCGTGTCATGGGCCGTGTCACCAACACGCCTTCAGACACGCCCGTGTCTGTGGCCGTGTACCTGGGTGAAAAAAATCCCAATTCATCCCGAGACTTCACACGGCCTGGGACACGCCCGTGTCCCCGGCCGTGTGCCCAGACACGGCACCAAGACACGCCCTGTCGAATTCTCGGCGGGCTGAGTTCGTCGCCTGATTTGACACGCCCTGTGACACGCCCGTGTCACAGGCCGTGTTCAACACTCGACACGCACTTCTCGACACTCGACGATCGTCGAGTAAAAATCGTCGAGCATGCGACACGGCCTTGGACACGCCCGTGTCATGGGCCGTGTGCCTCTCTCGACGAATCGTCGAGACCAAAAAAATCGTCGAGACAAAGCCCAATCGTCGACACAACCCGACACGCCCTGCGACACGCCCGTGTCGCAGGCCGTGTCACCTGACACGCCCTGGGACACGCCCGTGTCCCAGGCCGTGTCACCCAAATGTTTCCTGTTTCTGAACTTTGGGCTGTTACAGTAGCTCCCTGCCACTTCATAGTTTAACGGCTTGTCAACTTGATGGGTTACTGGAATGGCCAGTATCCCGCGGATTTGGTTCCGTATTTCCTGGCAAATTACCAGGTTGGCGTTCCGATAGCATTTTTGAAATTTGTCCAATTTGTGTTTCTAAGTTTTTAATTGATCCGGTCAGGTTCCGGATATTGGACTCATTAATACTAACATATTTCGTAAATATGTCTTCTATCGGGGTTGGCCTAAATTGGTGCGGCTGCGGTGGTGGTATTTGTGGTTGTGGGGGTTGTGGTGCAAATCTACTTGGATTTGCAATCGGAGGGCGTTGAGCATTATTGGGGTTGCTCCATGAAAAATTAGGATGGTTCCTATATCCTGGATTATAAGAATTATTATTATTATTATTATTTGGATTATAGGAATATCTATATGAGTTCCCCATATAGTCGACTTCTTCATTATTATTAGTTGAATTAGGCGGATTCCAAGATGTAGAGGCGGAGGAAGCAGATATTCCTGCCAATTGTTTAGTTAAATTTTCTACTTGGAGTGCTAAAGTAGAAGAAGTGTCGAGCTCATAAATCCCAGCTTGTTTAGGGCGTGACCTTGGCACGTTCCACTGGTACGCGTTCATGGCCATCTCCTCAAAAAGGGTTTGAGCGGCCTCGGGGGTTTTGTTATTGAGCGTGCCCCCGGCGGCAGCATCAATGGCTTGCCTGGTTTGAATATTCAAACCATTATAAAATATTTGTACCTGGAGCCAAGTTGGCAGTGCGTGATGTGGACACCGATGTAGATATTCCTTAAAACATTCCCAAGTCTCATAAAGAGACTCGAACTAGCCTTGCACAAAGGAAGAAATATCCGCACGCAGACGTGCAGTTTTTGCAGGTGGAAAATACTTTGTAAGGAATTTTTCGGTCATTTCAGCCCAAGTGGTAATAGATCCTCTGGGGAGAGAACCTAGCCACTGTTTGGCTTTCGTTCGTAGCGAAAAAGGAAATAAGCGAAGACGGATGGCATCATCAGTGACGCCATTTATCTTAAATGTGTCGCATATTTCTAAGAAGTTGGACAAGTGTGTGTTTGGATCTTCGTCGGGCAATCCATCGAATTGAACGGAATTTTGAATCATTTGGATTATACTCGATTTAATCTCGAAGTTATTATTAGCAATTGTTGGACGAACGATACTAGACCCGGTGTCATCTAAATTGGGTCGTGCATAATAAGACATGGTCCTTTGGGGGACCACCTCTGGCATTTGTTGTTGTTCTGCTGCCATTTCTTGTACGTGTGCGGTGCCTACGGACTCTTCCAGATTTAATACAAGCTCTTGATTCAGAGATCGGAGGCGCCTGTGAAAGGTGCGATCGATTTCAGGATCAAGTTCAAGAGTTAAATCAGATGGAGTTCTGCGGGTCATACACTAAAAAAGACTTTTTGAGAAAAACAAAAAAACTTTAAAAACAGGTTTTATATAAACACAGGTTTTATATCAACTAGTTTTTTATAAAATATATCTAAACACAAATACAAACACACGAAAAGACTTAAAACGGAAAATAACTAAAAACAGATTTTTTATATAAAACAGGTTTTCTATAAAAGAGGTTTTATAATAAAAATCAGTTTTTATTATAAACTAGTTTTTTTTAAGAAGAAAAGTTTTATATAAAATACGTTAAAATAGTAGGTTAGGTTTTTTTTTTAGAATTCGTTAGTGGTTAATAATCTTGTTAATAAAAAGTTAGGTTTTATAAAAACAAAGTTTTAAATTCAGGGAATTTTATGTTTGTTTTATTTTTATAAAAACTAAGGTTTTTAAGTAACAAGAAAAAGAAAAGATAAAATTAATAGCGTTCTTTTATTTTCAAATATTAACACATATAAACTAATCCCCGGCAACGGCGCCAAAAATCTTGATAAGTAAAGTTTGTTTTAAAGAAGATAGATTTGGTTTTATATAATCTTTTACGTATATAAGTCTATCTCTTTTTTTTACTTATATCCTGTGGATTAAGGCAAGAGTACCTATCGCATAGGAGTATATTATTTTGTAGAAAATATCAAGGTCGTATTTTTCCTGGGATCGGTGTTAATTATTCTACTTTTTAGAACGAACTATTATTTTATCGAACGAACGGAGTGGAGTGTATAGAAAAAAAAATTATATATACGTGTTTTTATTAAGATAGGGACTTAGAAGGTAGTCCTTGATTTCAGAATTACTTTGAGAGAATATTAATTCACCTATTAAAGAACAACTTTATTCCTTAATTACCTAACTTAACGAGAGGGTCCCTTTGGTAGCATCACTGACTCAAAAGTACGACCGGGGAGGCTTGCGTTTAAAACGGGTTAACGTAAACGTAGTGTCTCTTCACCTGGTATATGATCAATTAACAGAAAACCCTAGTTAGGATAACTAGAAAGTAGAGTTGAAATAGTTGAAAATAATATCCAGCCCAGAGCTCATCTTGACCAAGTGCTAAGGGTTCTTAGCCTCTTCTTAGGATGGGGGCGGTATAAAGTGCAGAAAATAATATCTACCTATCTATCTTAATCCAGGACTTAAGCTTTCGCTTCGCCTTTCATTCGGGATAGGGTAGTAAAATCTAAAATTTTGCAGAGCTTTCGCACTATCTTAATCCAGGTCATAGGCTTTCGCCTCGCCCTTCATTCGGGATAGTATGAAATAATAAGATTTTGAAAATAATTTTAAAAACAGTTTCACGCTATCTTAATCCAGGACATAAGCAGAGCTTCGCCTTTCATTCGGGATAGTATGAAAAAAATAAAGGTGAATAAAACAGTAAAATACTCAGAATTGAATTTGAAAGAGTCTATTTTATAAAGTCCAAAAATTATTACAACTTTCTAAAAAGCTGGAAAAAAAAGCTAAAATATTACAACTTACAGAACTTTTGAATACTTGAAAGCTACGACCAGTTCCTTGTCAGAGAGCTGGGGAGTCCTAACAGTTCTTAAGGAAGCTGCTGGTGTTCGAATAATTCTACTCAGCCCTGCCCCTCTATTTATAGGGAAAAAATAAATGCTTTTGGAAAAGCACTTTTGGAAAAGTTGCCAAACAGCTTATGGAAAAGCTGCCAAACAGCTTTTGCAAAAGCTGAAAATCTGCTTATAGAACAGCTGGCTATTGGACAGCTTGACACGTGGCGGTTTGGATATGGATGGAGCTGACTTGGCTGGCTGGATAAGAACTACATCTGCTGATGGAAAAGCAGCTGATGGATAAGCTGGCAGCTGGCTGATTGAAAAGCTGCTGGTGGGCTGCTGATGGAAAAGCTGGCGGGTTGGCGGGTAGCAGGTTGAGCTGGCGGGTTGCAGGTTGACGGGTTGCGGGTCCGAGTAGCAGGTTGCGGGCTGGCGGGTTGCGGGTCCTGGAGAGTTGGCGGGCTGGACTAAATCCATTCAAAAAGTGCGTTGGCCTGGTCTCGATCCCAAGCATCCAGAGAGAACAACTAAACACCACTCCACTAGGCCAATTGATCTTTGTTGTTTGAAACCTGCATATAATATATTTATAATATATAAAATACAGATTTTATTATACTATAATTTTGACAATCTTATATTATTTTAAAATATAATTATATTATTTACAAGATAATAAAAAATATTATTTTAATAATATTTTATATTCGTAATAAAATTTTATTTAAAAGATAATATACATAATATTACTTATATAATATTACTAAATACTAATAATACTATACATATTATATTATAATTTATAAGTACAGTGTAATTAATTTATATAAATTATATTAACTTTTATTATTATTATTATTATAAATATTTATTTAGAGAATAAAAAAAAACAAACAATTTATTCAATAATTTACATAAACTTTTACAAATTATATTTAGAAATTAAACTAAAATGTATATTAAAATGTTTATAATTAACTACTCATCAGACATCACAAGCACGATGAATGCTAGATTAAATAACAAACTGGGCTTATATTTTTGAGAAAAATATATTATCTAAACCCATGAACTTTATTTCTGCAAAAGAAAACATAAAAGAAGTTTTACAACTTACAAATAAAAATACTGAAATCTTTCAAAAGAATAAATCAAAGAAAAATAAAAAATATCATGAAAATAATGTTCAACAAAATTCATTGAACCAAGATCAACAAAATCAGTATTATGCATCGAACCGCAATCGAGGAACTCTGTACCCAGAATTTGGGTATGATAACTCAACAAAGGGTGCTCGACGAAATCAACATGTTTCGTCAAATAGAGATCGATGATCATGGAAAGCAGAAAATGAGTATTATCATTCTGTGAACCGAGATCGATGAAATCAATACATTTTGTCAAACTCAGCTCGACAAACTCAATTAAATTCGTCAAACTCAAATATTGAAAACAGACATTTTAATTTCTATCAAACTAATAATCAGAAACCAAAACTTGTTAATTCTTTTACTTAATGGATAATCCCTCCTAGGAGATATCATCCATTAGGTTATAAGGATCAACCTGATTTTTCTTATATTTCCAGTTATTCTTATGAAAGAAATTGAGGACCCAAGGTCACCTGGGTCAAGAAAAACTAATCTTGTTTTATATATGTAAAGGACTATCCTACCACAGAGCAATAGTGGTATCTGGATAGTGGTTGTTCAAAATATATGACAGGATGTAAAGGCAACCTGACTAATTTCAAAGCCAAGCTTTGACCAAAGGTGATCTTTGGAGACTCCAACTGTGGATAGATAGAAGGTTACGAAAATGTCAAATTTGAGCTATTATCTTCAGGAAGGTAGTATATGTCAGTGGTCTCAAGCATAACCCAATATCCATAAGCCAGTTATGTGATGAAGGTTATCAGGTATCATTTAATCAGTCATCTTGCATTATTACTTCTGATAAAAACAAAACTGTTTTAAATGGAATTAGACAAGGAAATATTTATGTAGTAAATTTCAAATCAGCTAGTACAGAAATTTATTTCTTTAATCAAATTAGCTTTACTAATGATTTATGGCATAAGATACTTGGCCATGCAAAATTTAGGAATGTTGCTAAACTATCTAGGGACAACCTTATTAGAGGACTGCTTTCTGCTTCTTAGAAGAAGGAAGGTCTCTGCAGGGCTTGTCAATTAAGCAAACAAACCAAAAATAGTTTCAAATCCATTAATGAATGTGATTCACCCTGGATTTTGTACCTGTTACATATGGAACTTTTTGGCCTTATTGTTGTACAAAGTTTAGGAGGGAAGTCATACACTTTAATTATTGTTGATGACTTCTCTAGATTCACTTTGGTGTTCTTTCTGAGAAACAAGTCAGATAACTATAAAGTTCTTACAGATTTTCTTAAGAGCATACAGATTGAGTACTCTACTCAGGTTACGTTGATCAGAAGTGATCATGGCACCGAGTTTGAATCTCTTCTTATGCAAGAATTCTGTGAGAAGGAAGGTATCAGGTATTATTTTTCTGCTCATAGAACTCCTCAATAAAATGGGGTAGCATAAAGGAAAAATAGAACCGTTATTAAATCTGATGGGACATTGCTTGTAGATGCTTATTTGCCCATATCCTTTTGGGCAGAGGCTATAAGCACATCAAATTATGTTCCTAACAAAAGTTTAATTCATAAACTTAAGGGAGACTCCCTATGAATTAATTAAAGGGAAGCAACCTAAATTAGATTATTTTAAAGTTTTTGGCTGCATGTATTACATTCAGAATAATAACAAGAAACACCTTAGAGATTTTGAAGCAAAGGCTGCAGAGGGCATTTTCCTTAGATATTCCCAAAGTAGCAAAGCTTATAGGGTATTTAATAAGTCAACATTAAAAATGGAAGAATCTGTACATATTTCATTTTATGAAGCTAACATGTTTTACAAGGAGAAGGATTTTTCTACCATAGAAACTTTGCAGGTACCCTATCTGTGTGAGATGTTGGATGATTTAAACCTTACCCAAGAGGTTACACTTCATCCTTCTCCACAGATTGATGAAGAAAGTGAAGAAGAAAGTGCTGAAGCAGTTGAACCAACAACAGCAACTATAATTCCACAAGATGAATTAATTTTACAAGCTGTTGATCAACCAACTCCTCCTACTGATCTTGTCACACTTAGAGATCATCCCATATCTCAAGTGATTGGAGACATATCAGCTTGTGTGAAGACAAGGCATCAACTCAACCAAGATTTGATGCATGCTTGCTTCATTTCTCAAATTGAGCCTCAATCCATAAAAGATGCAGAGCAAGAGCCCCACTGGATTATTGTAATGCAAGGGGAGCTCAACCAATTTGAGATGTGTAGAGTTTGGGATTTGGTTCCTAGACCCAAAGACTAGCGAGTCATTAGAACTAAATGGGTCTTCAGGAACAAATTGGATGCACAAGGATCAATTATAAGGAACAAAGCAAGATTGGTAGTCCAAGGATATTCATAGGAAGAAGGCATTAACTATGATCAAACCTTTGCTCCTGTCGCAAGACTTGAAGCCATCAGAATATTTCTTGCATATACTGCCTTTCAGAAGTTCAAGGTCTATCAAATGGATGTCAAGAGTGCATTCCTCAATGAGAATTTAAAGAGGAATTTTATGTTCAACAACCTCCAGGTTTTATCTCTTTAACTCATCCATCTTTTGTTTTTAAGTTGCATAAAGCTCTTTATGGTTTAAAGCAGGCTCCAAGAGCTTGGTATGAAAACTTAGCTAGCTTCTTTTTAGAGCATAAGTTTATTAGAGGCATTGTAGATAGGACCTTATTCATTAGAAATCATAAATCAAAACATTTGCTAGTTCAAATCTATGTAAATGATATAATATTTGGCTCTACTAATTCCAAACTTTGCAAAATTTTTTCTAACCTGATGCATCCAAAGTTTGAAATGAGTAGCATGGGTGAACTATTCTACTCAACAATTAATATTCCTGAGGAAACACCATCTCCACCTCTTCAATATCCTCTACCATCACATCAAACATCACAAATTGATGACACAAGATATATAGATCCACTATTGTCATCTCTAAATTTTGATTTACTATCATCTCTATCTCCAAAACCATCTCCATCACATTCCCCTATTTAGGAAGATACTATACTCCCTAATATCATAACCTCCACAATTCCAACAGACATTCAAATATCTTCCATCCCATAAGAATTTACCATCTGCCCAACATGCTCCATGCCCTCTTCTGCTATATCAGTAAACATTCTTGAGCTTCTTCTCCCTACACTCAAGACGCTCATTGCTAAAGTCATTGCTCCACTTCTTGCATCCATCTCTGAACTTACTTCACAGCTTGCTTCTTTCTCCGCTGTCCCTTCTTCTAGGGGCCTGGGTTTAAGACTTTCTGAAACCAGGTAGGGGGAGATGTTCCATGAAGAAGCTCCAACAATTAAAGAAGAAGTTCCTGCAGAAATTCCAGCAGCAGCAGATGCAGTTACAGAAACTAATACAAAAATGATTCCAGTTTGTACAGAAGATGACGAAACAGATTTTTCCATTCTTGAAATAATCACTGTTGGTAATTTTATTCTTAATCCTACATTTGATCTTCCCTCATTACTGTATTCTTTTGATACACTTTCCAGCGGCAGTCTTCCAGTTTTTGATACTTATTTTGAAGCAATAGTTAGTTATACAACACAAATAAGTCCTCTAGTATTGTAACAACTAAGGACTAGTTTTGCAGTTAAAGAAAACATTATAGAGCAAATAACTACTCCAGAGACAAAGGTTGTTTCTCCTCCAACATTTGGCTGGGTTGAACTCTCCATGCCTAATCTTGATGATTTCTTGTTTGAGGATATAGATGCAGATATAGAGCTAGAAGTTCAAGTACAACCTCAGGCTAAAAAAGAACATGTAGCTAAATTGTCACGGGTTGAGAAAATAGATACAAGTATACAACCACAAGCTCATCCAGCACTTTTTAAGGCAATGCTTAAACAGATTAATGCTCTTTATGATAACCCTGCTGATAAATCTGATGATGATGATGAAGAGTCAAATGACTCAAAGGATTCTAGTTCTAAAAAGAGAAAACTAAAGAAGAAGGTTTCACCTAGGACTGCTCGAAAACAAAATCCTACTGCTGATACACCTTATTACATTCTGCACAACATTACTCTCACTCCGGACACTCCTCACTGAATGAGATACTCAAAGAATGAAATGAAAGCAAGGAAGAAGTGCAGGAGATACTCTCCACCTCCACTGTCACAACCCGCATTTTCCCAATAATTTAATTATATCAGAGTACGGGAAAATACGCACTGTGATGCCACGCCGTACAGGGGATAACTGCAGACGCTCAGGCAAGACTCCAAACTCCACAGTTTAAAAGAAAACATAAGTTATTATGACTGAAATCCAGTTTAAACTAAGAAGGTATCGGTATCCCTCGGCTTAGTGGATCATCTAGTCCACGATTCAAAAATATAATTTATACGCTTGCGAAAGATACTTGTTTTAAATTGACACTAACATCCTACATGAGTATAAATATCCTCGAGGAACAACTCATGCTAAGCAGACTCTAGATTTATAATAAGTATGAGAAAAAGTCTTTACGCTGACCAGGAAATTAGTGACTTAGTTTTAAAATAGGTTGCACGGGTGCTTTACTAATAATAAGTTTTTATAAGCTTAAAAATATCTAAGATGCAGTCCTAGCAATAAATCATCCCAGAGAGCAAGTAATCCAAATCAAGAAGAAGAAAACCACATCAGCTAGCAAGTGGAAAAATCAATAACTCTGTGGGCGTCAACAATCTTACACGAACCCACAGTAAAACAATACGTCTGAATTAGGAAAAAGAAAAAAAACTGACCGACAAGTAACTCGCTATGGCGAGGTGCAAAACCACCACTGAAACTGCCGTTAAGAGAGTCCAAAACCAGCTCCACTACCTGCTACGGCTCTGAACCTAAGGGATTCCAAAAAACAACAGAACGCCTCAGCAAGTAGGTACAAATGGTGGCAGAAAAATTAAGCAAAGGTAAACAAAGGTCAAAAGGGGTACCAGCCCAAAACCAAAAATACCGACATAAAGTACGAAGTAAGCATCAAACAGGAAAGGAACACTTACGTGAATCGTCACGTACATTGCAAACACATCATATGCACAAGACAATAAGGTGACGAACATGACTAAATCATAAGGAAGAAAATCCATAACATTTATTAACCTCTTGTGGTCACTCTACCTAAAAACACGGGCGAGATTGTCACTTAGCTGGACACACCCCTCACGAAGATTAAAAACATTTAACTGCGGGGCAGATTCATACACTCCACCATACACCGTAGATGTCCAAAACACTGGTAGAGTTCCAAAAGGTACTAATAAAGGAAACAACCTTGCGGAGGTGGTCACGCCCACTTACTCCCGAAACCAAGGAAAAACCAAAGAAACCACAACACCAACATCTCGGGACTTGGCACATCGGATTATACATGACATTTCTAGATTAAAGATACGGTTGATCAACCTTTAGAAACAATTTACAATCCTATATAGACACTAACACGTCCAACAACGATAGACGAAACAATTTAATTCCCCGATAAAACATTCTAAGAACGATTGTACGCACCTAGTCAAGATTGAAATTACCATGACTAGATTTTATAATTTTTTTGCGTGATCTTCAAGAAGGACTAAACATAACCATAGTTTGGAAAGACAACACAAAAAGGCAAGAAAATTAAGGAACAAAGGCATAACGGTTAGCATCAAACCGGATAAGGAACAACGAAGGAAAACCACCACTTGCCTTGGTTGTACCGGAAAAAGTTCTACGAATCGCTCCGCGTCGTAGATCGGGGCAAAAGAACACGGGAGAAGTTGAGATCTAGACAAAAATGGCGGAAAAGGGGTTAGGGCTGAAAAACCCTAACGAAAAAAAACTCAAGGAATGGGGAAGAAATTACCACGATAGTGTAGCTCTCGGCGAGAGCTTTCCGGATCTATGTTCAGTTGAAGATTTCGAGCACCGGAGAACCGTCGGCGGCCACCGAAAGATTCACGAAAAAGAAACTCTCTCTCTCGCTTGCTGCTCTGGTTCGGGAGAAAAATAACGAAGAAGATGAAGTTTGGTTCTAAAACCTAAGTCCAGGAATATATATATATATATATATATATATATATATATATATATATATATATATATATATATATATATATATATATATATATATATATATATATATATATATAATGCTTATAAAAAGTTTTGTCAAAAACGGGTTATTTCGAGCGGTTTTGCGGGAACCCAAAATATAGGTCTAGGACGACTTCAAATCAAAATGTTCCCAACATGAAAGTTGTAGATATCATCGATACAAACATATTTCATGTTGACAATTGTTTTGTATGACACAATTGTGACCCTCACAACGATGCCCAAACTCAGACTGTACAGACTACTCGAGTAGAAATCTGTTTACTCGAGATGGAGGGGTTTACTCGAGTTGGAGGGGCTTACTCGAGATGGAGACTCGAGTTGGAGGCTTGGGGAACTCTAGATAGTCATAGGTACTCGAGATAAAAGTCATAGAACTCGAGTAGATCAGGTCTACTCGAGATAGAAGGCATAGAACTCGAGTGGATAAGTCCAACGGGATATCTATGAGCAGTTTCGGGAAAATCAATAATAGAGGTCTAAGATTATTCCAGATCGAAATTTGCCCAACATGAACGTTGTAGATGTCATCGAGAAGAACAAATTTTATGTTGACCATTTTTTCATACGACATCATTTTTACCCTCAAAATGATGACCGAACGTAAATGATAGGGAACTACTCGAGATGAATAAAACTACTCGAGAATGAGGGCAAAGTACTCGAGAGAAACTTAAACTACTCGAGTAAAATCAGTAGGACTCGAGAGAATTCAATATTACTCGAGTAAAACAACAATTATACTCGAGATACAACAATAGTACTCCAGTAGATCAAAGGTACTCGAGTAGAATTCAATAATACGACTTATTTACGAGCAGTTTTGGGAAAACCGAAAGTAGAGGTTGAAGACGGCTCCGAATCAAAAATTGCCCAACATAAAAATTGTAGATCTCGTCGAGACGAACATATTTTATGTTGACAATATTTGCATATGAAGCCGTTTTGATGATCGAAAGGGCTCCCGAACAGAAACTGAAATGAATCACTCCGGATGAATGAACGGGTACTCGAGAGAGAAAACACAGGTACTCGAGAGGAGAAAGCGGCTACTCAAGAGGAAAATATAGGTACCCGAGTCGAATTAGGCGGTACTCGAGAGAAGAAAATGTTACTCGAGTAGATCCAGAATTCACTCAAGAAGAAGCAGAACGGAGAACCGAATAAAATGAAACACGAGTTCAAAACGGAGGCCCGAACACGAGCCGAATAAAAATGAAATTTTCACCGTAGGTGAACACTGACGCTGCGAACGCAACGACGAAGTCAAAATCAAAATCTGACGAGTCATTCCCGAGATACAAATTTTCCAAGTATGCGATGAACATAAATCAATCAAAACTTCAATCGCGCGCCGAGACTCCAAAAATGCTCGGATTGCGATGAAACTTGACGTGCAAGTCCAAAATTACTCAACTTAAATCTCAAATGCAAAAAAAATGCCGATTACAGCAGAAATTCAAGAAATCGGCCGACTCGACCGGACAGACGTGAAAATGCCTTAACGGCGTTGCGCCGCCAACTCGACGTTAAAAGTAACGTCAAGACATCATAAATATGACGATACCAATCCAATAAAATCAGCGAAAAAAACAGGGGTGTTACAGTCACTTCCCCTAAAAGGAAGTTTCGTCCCGAAACTTATCACAACTCCAAAATCAAACTAAAAACGAGAAATTTAAACACAAACTAAAACATAGAGACATATCAGAACTAGGAGAAGAGGTGCGGATGAGATTCTCTCAGCACTGATTCCAATTCCCACGTCGCGCTCTCGACGTCCTGGTTTCTCCAAAGAACCTTGACCATAGGAATGGTCTTCCTCCACAACACTCGATGTAGAGATTCCAAAACGTGGACAGGCTCTTCCACATACGAAAGATTGGGTTGAATCTGGGGCACCGAGTCAAGAACTTGATGATCACTACGAACACACTTCCGCAACTAGCTCACATGGAACACATCGTGGACACTAGGGAAGGTACCGGGTAATTCCAGTCGATAAGCTGACACTCTGATGCGCTCCAAAATCTGAAAAGGTCCCACATACCGGGGGTCTAACTTGTGGTTCCTTCCAAATCGTTTTACACCTGGAATCGGAGAAACTTTCAGAAAAACCAAGTCCCCAACGGCAAACTCCAGATCAACCCTTCGTCGATTAGCATATTTCTCATAAAGCTCTTGTGCTACTCGGAGCTTCTCTCGAATATGAGTCACAACACAATTCATCTCCTCAAGGGCTTCTGGACCAAGCAATGGTCTCTCACCAACCTCAGCCCAAAATAAGGGAGTCCTACAACGCCTTCCATATAAGGCCTCAAATGGGGCCATCTACAAATTCTATTGATAACTATTATTGTAAGCAAATTCCATGAGTCTGAGATGTTCATCCCAAGCACTACCATGATCCAAAATATAACACCTGATCATATCCTCCACGATCTGATTAACTCGCTCTGTTTGACCATTCGTCTGCGGATTATAGGCGGTGGAACACCTTAAATCGGTACCCAACCCCAGTTGTATACTCTTCCAAAAACGAGACATAAATCTGGAGTCTCGATCTGATACGATGCTGACAGGTACTCCATGTAATCTGATGACCTCTTCAAGATACATCTCAGCTATCTTCTTCATGGAATACCCAATCTTAAAGGACATAAACTGAGCACACTTTGTCAATCTATCGACTATTACACAAACAAAGTCGTTCCCACGGGGAGATTTTGGTAGACTTGTGATGAAATCCATTGAAATACTCTCCCACTTCCACTGTGGAATATCTAGCGGTGTCAGTTTACCACCAGGCCTTCTATGATTTGCTTTAACACACTGACACGTGTAACATTCTGACACAAACTTTGCTATGTCATTCTTCATTCCTGACCACCAAACAATTTGCTTTAGATCTTTATACATCTTAGTGGAACCAGGATGGTAGAAAACACTGGAACCATGAGCTTCTTTACAAATCTTAGCCCGAATGTCACCAATGGCAGGAATACAAAATCTACTCCGATATTTCAGAGTACCTAACTCGTCCAAAGAGAAATCAGGTAACTCTCCTTTCTCAGTTCTCTTCCAGAGGTGCACCAAATCAGGATCTTCCTTCTGGTTCACTCTGGTAAGGGAAATCTAAGAGGTCTCTTCTACTTCCAAACTAGCAGGCACAGAACTACTCCCAACCTCAATGTCCATCAACGAGAATTCTTCCACCAGGTATTGTACAGACAGATTGAAGATTTCAACCGTCTTTCTACTCAAAGCATCAGCTACTACGTTAGCCTTTCCCGGGTGATAAAGGATCTCTACTTCATAATCGGCTACATACTCCAACCACCTACGTTGGCGCAGATTTAACTCCTTTTGAGTGAATACGTACTTCAAACTCTTATGATCTGTGTTGATCTTGCACAGCGCGCCGTACAATAAATACCTCCAAAGCTTCAACGCATAAATTACCACAGCAAACTCTAAATCATGCGTAGGATAGTTCTTTCATGAACTTTTATTTGCCTTGATCCATACGCAATCACCTTTACTTCTTGTATCAGAACACAACCAAGTCCAATATGTGATGCATCCATGTATACAACATATTCAAGTCCTTCAATAGGCAGAGTTAAAACTGGAGCAGTACACAATCTCTTTTTTAGCTCTTGAAAGGCTTCTTCACATTTATCGCTCCAAATAAACGCGGTGTTCTTCTGTGTTAGTCTAGTTAGAGTGGCAGACATCACGGAGAACCCTTCCACGAACCTTCTATAGTAACCGGCCAGACCTAAAAAGCTCCTAATCTCCTTAGGAGTAGAAGGTCTCTTCCATTCCATCACATCAGAAAATCTTTGTTGGGTCTATGGAAATACCGTCCTTACTCACAACATGCCCCAAAAAGGACACCTGGGGTAACCAAAATTCACACTTACTCAACTTAGCATAGAGCTTGTGCTCCCTCAGGGTTTCCAAAACCAATCGCAAGTGTTGAGTATGCTACTCAACACTACGGGAATACACTTGGACGTCATCTATGAACACAATAACAAAATGGTCTAATAAATCCTTGAACACTCTATTCATTAAATCCATGAATGCAGAGGGTGCAATAGTCAGTCCATAGGACATCACCAAGAACTTAAAATACCCGTGCCGGGTACGAAAAGCAGTCCATAGTACATCAGCCTCACGGACTCTCAACTGGTGGTAGCCTGAACAAAGATCAATCTTTGAAAACACAGTGCATCCCCACAACTGATCAAATAGGTCATCAATCTGAGGCAACGGATATCGGTTCTTAATGGTTACCTTATTTAATTCTCGATAATCTATGCAGAGCCTCATAGAACCATCTTTCTTCTTAACGAATAAAACAGGAGCACCGCACGGAGAATAACTTGGCCTAATAAAACCACACTGCAGCATCTCATCTAGCTGAGTGCGCAATTCTTCTAACTCACGCGGAGCCATACGGTAAGGTGCCTTAGCAATTGGATGAGTACCTGGCTCGAGGTCTATCACAAACTCCACCTCTCTTTCAGGAGGAAGTCCTAGAAGACTATCTGGAAAGACATCTGGAAACTCTCGCACCACCGAGACATCCTCAAGACGTGGTGTAACAAAAGCTATTTCCAAAGCTGACAGAGAAACAAGATACGCCTTGCAACCAGACTATAAAGCTCGGCAAGCACGTATTGCAGAAATAAGGAGGGAACCCTTACCTGGGGAACCATAGACACTCATATGTTGAGCATTGTCCATCCTGAAATCCAACCGCTTAGCCTTGTATCGGATGACTGCATCATACTTGGACAACCAGTTCATGCCCAAAATCACATCAAAGTCTGCCGGATACAATACCATCACATCCGCAAAAGCTATGAAATCGTCTAGACAAATAGGGCATCCCTGAATTCCCCGATTTGATATCACCAGATCTCTAGAAGGAAGTTTGACGTTGAAGGAGTCCTCTAATTGAACCGCCTCCAAATGATGTCTATCTACGAAACTCCGCGGCACGAAAGAATGGGTGGCACCTGAATCAAAAAGGACGCGTGCCCACCTATTCCGCACCTTAAACTACCCTAAAACGTAACAAACATAACTAAACGAACGAAACTAAAGCAAACAATGTAGGGTAAAAGTAAAACTAGAATATGACCTGATATCACCTGGGTAAAGGTCTGAGCTTCATCTCTAGTCACCGCATTTAGCTTTCCTTTTCCCTTATACTGGGCTGGTGGCGGCAGAGCTCGAAGTGGGGTAGGCTGCAGCAGGGACTGAGCCTGAGGGCACGAAGACTTCAGGTGTCCCTTTTGCCCGCACTGGAAGCAAGTCTTTTCTTTCATCCAGCAACGATTCACATCATGCCCCTTCTTTGAACAGAATGAGCACACCAGCTCTCCCTTGGGTGCTCATTGGATAGCGAGCACCTACTGCTGCTTCAAATTCCCTTGAAACACCTTTCGTAAGAGTGTCCAGGTCGACCACAGAAGCTACAAATTCCCCCACCTTTCTTTTTATAAGGGGGGCCGGATGCCCTAGAACTTCCATCCTCAACACCTTTCCTCTTATCTTTTCTCGGCGCAGCACCTCGATTCTTGGCATTTTCGATCGCCTCAACCTTCAGTGCGGCCTCCACTGCCTCAGCATAGACATCTGCTCGATAAGCGCATGCCAACTGCTGGACATCGCTTCTTAATCTACCAAGAAAATGCTTCACTCTTCCCTCCTCCGAGGCTAACAAATCGGGAGCAAATCTACTCAACTTGCTAAACTCAATCTCGTACTCACTCACCGTGAGCTGTCTCTACTTCAGATGCAGGAAGTTATTCATGAGACGGTCCGGCTCGACCGAGGGCAGAAACGTTTTCAGCAACATCTTCTTAAAAGAGTCCAAGGAACAGCCTTCCTTCAAACTCTCCTTTTCACGAACCCACCAACTCTTTACTAGGCCTTTTAACTGATAGGATGCAATCATAACCTTCTGGGCTTCTAGAATCCCGGAATACGAAAACATCACTTCGATTGAGATGATCCAATCATCCAAAATCATAAAGTCGGCACTTCCATCGTAGGTGTGAGGTCCCAATCATTGGAAGTGCGATATGAAATTCATTTCTGGTGGTATCATCGTCGGGGGCAACAAAGGAGCAGGGGTATCGGGCACAGCTTGGCCCAAGGCAAGCTCTTGCACTAAAGGTTGCTACGTGGGAGCGGCAGACAACAAAGACTCAATTTGCGATTGCATCGCAACCAATTGTCTCGATAGAGCCTCGTTGCTCTGACGTTGACTCTCAATAATCACATCGCTTTGCGCACCTAATGACTCACCCTCTGATTGGGGAGTGGACCTCGTCGCAGGACGCTTTGGCGGTATTTCTAAAAAGCAAATGAACAACTCATCAAAATCCTAGCTTACGACAAAACAATACGACTAGTTCAGACCATTCTTAAAGATACTTGCTTATGCTGCAACTTGCTCTGGGATTTTATAATGATGTTATGTCCAACTTAGGAAGATATCCTCTCGTCTTATTGACTCTTGTGCCTATGATATGAATGCATGGGTTTTTTTTATTCTTATTTAAAATCATGTGTGTACATGTGTCATCATGTAAACCTTAACTTAGCACGCGTGCTTATGTGATGATATGCAATGTATGCAGTGTTATGCATTCTAAAAAAGGCCTTAAATCATGCATGAGTGGCGTACACATGAAATGTTATGCATCCCATACTACATAACATCACATGCAACGAGAAAAGAAAACGTGCTAATGGGCACTCATGTTATGGTGGTTATGCATCCCATACTACATAACCGTCACATGTTGCCTCCTATAGTGGATCCATATACAAACACATATTATGCATCTCATACTACATAATATGCGCCATATACTTCTTATCATGCTATTAGTGTAGTGACTATGCTTTGTCTAAGATGTACTGATGACACATCAGTGTGTGTATGAAATGTCAATAAACAACTAACACTAACAAGGGAAGGTTGCCCGACCAATTATCAAGCAACCTCCATCTGATACCAACTGTCACAACCCACATTTTCCGAATAATTTAATTATATCAGAGTATGGGAAAATACGCGTTGTGATTCCACGCCGTGAAGGGGATAACTGCAGACGCTCAGGCAAGACTGCAAACTCTACAGTTTAAAAGAAAACATAAGTATTATGACTGAAATACAATTTAAACTAAGAAGGTAGCTGTATCCCTCGGCTCAGTGGATCATCTAGTCCACGATTCAAAAATATAATTTATACTCTTGCGGAAGATACTTGTTTTAAATTGACTCTAACATCCTACATGAGTATAAATATTCCCGAGGAACAACTCATGCTAAGCAGACTCTAGATTTATAATTAGTATGAGAAAAAAGTCTTTACGCTGACCAGGAAATTAGTGACTTAGTTTTAAAAGAGGTTGCAGGGGTGCTTTACTAAAAATAAGTTTTTATAAGCTTAAAAATATCTAACATGCACTCCTAGCAATAAATCATCCCAGAGAGCAAGTAATCCAAATCAAAGAAGTAGAAAACCACATCAGCTAGCAAGTGGCAAAATCAACAACTTTGTGGGCGTCAACAATCTAACACGAACCCACAGTAAAACAGTATGTCTGAATTAGGAAAAAGAAAAAAACTGAACGACAACTACCTCGCTACGGCGAGGTGCAAAACCACCACTGAAACTGCCATTAAGAGAGTCCAAAACCAGCTCCACTACCAACTACGGCTCTGAACCTAAGGCATTCCAAAAAAAAAACAGAACACCTCAGCAAGTAGGTACAAATGGTGGCAGAAAAATTAAGCAAAGGTAAACAAAGGTCAAAAGGGGTACCAACCCAAGACCAAAAATACTAACATAAAGTACGAAGTAAGCATCAAAAAGGAAAGGAACACTTACGTGAATCGTCACGTACATTGCAAACACATCATATGCACAAGGAAATAAGGTGACAAACATGAGTAAATCATAAGGAAGAAAATTCATAACCTTTATTAACTACTTGTGGTCCCTCTACCTAAAAACACGGGCGAGATGGTCACTTAGCTGGACACACCCCTCACGAAGATTAAATCCGTTTAACTGCGGGAGAGATTCATACACTCCACCATACACCGCGATGCCCAAAACACCGGTAGAGTTCCAAAAGGTTCTAATAAAGGAAACAACCTTGCGGAGGTGGTCACGCCCACTAACTCCCGAAACTAAGGAAAAACCAAAGAAACCACAACACCAACATCTCGGGACTTAGCACATCAGATTCTATATAACATTTCTAGATTAAAAACACGGTTGATCAACCTTTAGAAATGATTTACAATCCTATATAGATACTAACACGTCCAACAACGATAGACGAAACAATTTAATTCACCGATAAAACATTATAAGGATGATTGTACGCACCTAGTCAAGATAGAAATTACCATGACCAGATTTTATAATTTTTTTGAGTGATCTTCAAGAAGGACTAAACATAACCATAGTTTGGAAAGACAACACAAAAAGGCAAGAAAATTAAGGAACAAAGGCATAACGGTTAGCATCAAACCGGACAAGGAACAAAGAAGGAAAACCACCACTTGCCTTGGTTGTACCGGAAAAAGTTCTCTGAATCGCTCCGCGTCGTAGATCGGGGCAAAAGAACACGGGAGAAGTTGAGATCTAGACAAAAATGGCGGAAAAGGGGTTAGGGCCGAAAAATCATAACGAAAAATCTCAAGGAATGGGGAAGAAATTACCACGATAGCGTAGCTCTCGGCGAGACCTTTCCGGATCTATGTTCGGTGGAAGATTTTGAGCACCGGAGAACCGTCGGAGGCCAACGGAAGATTCACGAAAAATAAACTCTCTCTCTCGCTAGTTGTTCTAGTTCGGGAGAAAAATAACGGAGAAGATGAAGTTTGGTTCTAAAACCTAAGTCCAAGATATATATATATATATATATATATATATATATATATATATATATATATATATATATATATATAATGTTTATAAAAAGTTTTGTCAAAACGGGTTATTTCGAGCGGTTTTGAGGGAACCCAAAATAGAGGTAAAGGATGAGTTCAAATCAAAAAGTGCCCAACATAAAAGTTGTATATCTCGTCGAGAAGAACAAATTTCATGTTGACCATTGTATGACACCATTTTGACCCTCAAAACGATGCCCGAACTCAGACTGTACAGACTACTCGAGTAGAAATCGGTTTACTCGAGATGGAGGGATTTATTCGAGTTGGAGGGCCTTACTTGAGATGGAGACTCGAGTTAGAGGCTTGGGAAACTCGAGATAGTCATAGGTACTCGAGATAAAATCCATAGAACTCGAGTAGATCAGGTCTACTCGAGATAGAAGGCATAGAACTCGAGTGGATAAGTCGAACGTGATATCTATGAGCAGTTTCGGGAAAATCAATATTAGAGGTCCAAGATGGCTCCAGATCGAACAGTGCCCAGCATTAAAGTTGTATACGAAATTAGTTTGACCCTCAAAATGATGCCCGAACGTAAAAGATAGGGAACTACTCGGAATGAATAAAACTACTCGATAATGAGGGCAAAGTACTCGAGAGAAACTTAAACTACTCGAGTAAAATCAGTAGGAATCGAGAGAATTCAATATTACTCGAGTAAAACAACAATTGTACTCGAGATACAACAATAGTACTCGAGTAGATCAAAGGTACTCGAGTAGAATTCAATAATACGTCTTATTTACGAGCAGTTTTGGGAAGACCGAAAGTAGAGGTTGAAGACTGCTCCGAATCAAAAACTTCCCAACATGAAAGTTGGAGATCTCGTCGAGATAAACATATTTCATGTTGACCATTATTTCATATGATGCCGTTTTGACCCTCAAAAAGGCTCCCGAACAGAAACTGAAATGAACCACTCGGGATGAATGAACAGGTACTCGAGAGAGAAAACACAAGTACTCGAGAGGAGAAAGCAACTACACGAGAGGAAAATACAGGTACTCGAGTCGAATTAGGCGGTATTCGAGAGAAGAAAACGTTACTCCAGTAGATACAGAATTCACTCAAGAAGGAGCAGAACGGCGAACTGAATAAAATGAAACACGAGTTCAAAACGGAGGCCCGAACACGAGCCGAATAAAAATGAAATTTTCACCGTAGGCAAACACTGACACTATGAACGCAACAGCGAAGTCAAAATCAAAATCAAATGAGTCATTCTCGAGATATAAATTTTCCAAGTATGCGATGAACATAAATTAGTCGAAACTTCAATCGCGCGCCGAGACTCCAAAAATGCTCGGATTGCGATGAAACTTGACGTGCAAGTCCAAAAATACACAACTTAAATCTCAAATGCAAAAAATTACCGATTACAGCAGAAATTCAAGAAATCGGCCGACTCGACCGGACAGATGCGAAAATGCCTTAACGGCGTTGCGCCGCCAACTCGACGTTAAAAGTAACGCCAAGACGTCATTAATATGACGATACCAATCCAATAAAATCAGCGAAAAAAAACAGGGGTGTTACATCCACAGTCTAGGAGAGGTCCTCCTCCTCCTACAACAGGATCAACAGGCAATGTTTCCCAAGTATAAAGGTCTACATCCTCTCATTATACTAGACCATCTTACAGCAGTAGTAAGCAGCAGAATAGCCCACAGGGCAGTAAACAACAATATAAGAAGTAAAGCAGTCAGCAGCAGACATCTAAAGCTAATTAGAAAGAAGAATCCAGTTCAGAAAGGCCTCCCTATCCAACATATGATCCAGAGTTGGATCCAAACTCTAAAATGGCCAGGTTTAAAGAGCTAATTGCTCTATCTCAGGTAAAAAAGGCCAAGGAAGATGGAAAAGATTCCTCTCAATTTTTAACCATGTCATCATACAGGAAGAACGAATTGGAAAATATCAGGTGCAAAATCTTTTCAATGTTGATACTTATATGATTTTACATCCAGAAGCAGTATTGCCCAGAACTGCATCAGTAAAAATTCTTGGTGCTGAAGACATGAAGATGACTCAGAGAGAAGCAGAGGATCCCTGAAGAAAGATGATTTTCACAAAACCTGCTTCCTCTTCAAATGCTTCAAAGAAATAGTGATAATTCTCTAATTTTGCATTTTGAATTTTATTTTTGCTATATATAAACTCACATGGCACATTTGTTCATATCTGTTGAATGTTTTAAAATTCTGTCAGATATTTTTTATTGATTTGTGATTTTGTTTATTTTTATTTTGCATAGTGACCTCACCCAAATAGGGGGAGTTTGTTGGAACCTTACATGTGATTTGGGATTGGTTCACTCTTAGGACTAATGACCCACCATGTATAGTCTAGGGTCATATGTTAGTTTCAGGGTTCAGGTCAATCTCTTAAGGATTAGATTATTGAAACCTACCTTCAGAAGACTTCAGAGAACACAAGACTTAAGAGACAAGGAAGTTTTGAAGACTACAAAAGAAGTCGTTTGACGATAGCTGAACTCAGCTTGACGATCGCCAATCTCATCTCGACGAATGCAGAGTTCCTTATCTGAGTTGAGCTCGACGAAAGTGTGGCTCAGGTCGACGAACTATGAGCTTATATTAGAATCTCAGCTCGACAAAGTGTCTTCTCAACTCGATGAACTTGGAGCTCAGTTTGGCAAATATATTTTCGGCTCGACGATCTTGCAGATCAGCTCGACAAAGGAGAATTATCAGCTCGACGAACTTGGAGCTCATGTCAATGAAAAATTTACTGTGGTCGACTAACTCCATCCAGGTTCTGCTCGACTAATCTTCTCTGTAGTTTCTCAGTTTGACTAGGGAAATTTAATTTCAGATATTAAGAAAGTAATACTCTCATAATTAATGCAAAATATTCTCAAAAACATAGTCGTTTCCTGGCAACATTAATTAGGGATTTCAAAGAGTTATTACTTAACATAATTACTAGGACAGTTGGGGAAATACATTGAAGAAAAAATTAGCCGTTCCAATTCCTTGAAAATTTGCAGAGGACTTCAAGGAATTTGAATTTCAAATCAGCAGTCATATATAAAGAAAAATTTCAAAAGATTGCCAAGAAGATTTATTGAATCAAGAAGAAAATGAAAGAAAATATCTACAACCAGAGAACAAGAAACACACACACAGAACATTTTGTTCATCTTCATTCTTCTTCTTCAAGCCTTTCTTCCAGCAACACAACATTCAATCTGAGACCAAACGTTCAATCACTCATAATCATTTACTGGAAGAAGAAGAAGTTTTCAACTTGAAGGCCTGCACCTTGAAGAAAAGTCTCTTCTCCTTATCAGATGTTTAACTCAGGGGGAGCTTTAACAACATCACAAAATCCTCTAGTCTTCTCAGAGGATTGAGAAAGAGAAGACAATATCAATTTTATTTTCCATCACTGTGTACCGGGTTATAACTCCCTTCAAAATTTAAACCTTTTGGTTGTCAATTCTCCTGATCAAAACACTTGGTTTGATTTTTGGGCACCTGATTAAAAGCCCACAAGGTTGCTAGATCTCAATTAGAAAATTGATCTTGTGGTGACAAGGCACCTGATCAAAAAAATGTGAAGACAGGGAACCTGAACAAAAACCTGTGGTGGTAGGGCACCTGATTAAAAACCTGTTGTGGATTCCTATCAGGGTGGTAGAAGAGTGGATGTACCTAGGTTTATTGGGGAACCACTATAAATTTCCTTGTGATGTCTGGTTGTGCTCTACTTTTTATTTTGCTGTGCTGTGATATATTTTATTTCTTATATAAATGAATAAATATAAATATATATATCACCTATTTTAATCCACTGTAAAAAAACTTAGAGTTTTTAAAATACTCTATTTACCCCCCCCCCCCCCCCCCCTCTACAGTTAGTTAGATCAATTCCTCAGTATCCGAGGCATGACTTTCAATTAGTATCATAGCGATAGGTTACTTGGTTGTACAGGCCAACACCTGAACCAAAATATCTTTGCTTGATCTTATCTACTCTAGTTATACTTCATATCATCGCACAAAATAAGGAGTATTCAAGCATCAGACCTCCAGTGTGCAATCTAAACAAGTTTGCTCTTTGGAAGGCAAGGATTAGGCTATAGATGAATTCTATTGATGAAGACATATATAATTATATTTTGATAAGTCCCCCACAACCTTTGGCAACTACAAGCACAAGTGTTATTCCACCACCTAAGTCGACTGAAGCACAAAAGAAGGCAAAGATAGCAGATGCCAAATTAATGAATATATTGTCATAAACCATGTCAGATGACATATTTTAGAAGGTTGCAGAATACACTTCAGCAATGTACATTTGGGACTCTCTCAATGCTATGGTGGCATGATCTGCTGATGAAAGGAAGGATAGGAGATCACACTTGATCTCACAGTATGAGAATTTTAAGGAGGAGTCGGAATCAGTTGCATAAATATACAACAGACTCGACCTCATAAGCAATGAGGTGAAAACTCTAGACAAGGACATCTCTTTAAAGGAGATAAATGACAGGATTCTTTGTGCTTCCCAAGCACATGAGACTCTAGGATCTGGCCTATTAAGGAAGCTAGAAGCTTCAATGAGATCTCAACAGTGGCCTTGTTAGGAAAGCTCAAGTCTTTTGAGCAGCTTATCAAGACCAGGGAAGCTGAGCAAAGGACTACTTCCACTTCAACAAGGAAAGAACAAAATATTACTTTCAAAGCATGTGAAGAAGCTGAAGCCACTCCAGATAATGAAGACCAACTAAGTCTCTTGGCAAAGAGATTCAATAAGATGGCAAGGAAGGATTTCAGAAGAAGACCATCCAGAAAATATGACAAACCCAGGTATGACAAAAATCCTACTAAAGAAATTGTTTGTTATGGGTGCAGGAAACTTGGACACATATTGCTAGAATGTCCAGAAGTACAGAAGAAAGACAAAAGAAAGGAGAAGGACTCCAAAAAACATTCCAGCAAGCCCTCTTCCAACAAATACGGGAATAAAGAGAGAGGATTTGTATCTGAGACATGGAGTGACTCAGATTCAGAATCTTCATCCAGCTCTAGTGAAGATGAAGAAGAGACCAAAGCTAGAGAAATATGCTTGATGGCAATCAATGCCTCTTGCAGCAACTCAGAAGCTGTAGATTCAGAAGCAGAAAATTCAGAAGATGAATTTATTACACAACAAGATCTGGTAATCTCTTTTTTTTATTTTTCTTCTAATCAATTTAAAATTGATTTCAAACTATTGTGTAATAATTTAATTAAATCTTAGAAGGAAATCAAACTTCTCGGAGAGAAATTAAGTGAATTTTAAAATGTTTCTTTAGAAAATTTAAAACTTAAAGAAGAATTAAAAACTGCTAATAATCAAATATCTTCTTTAGAAACCAAATTATCTGAGGCTAAGCAATTTGAAGAATCCCTTAATTGGATATGCATCAAATTGATGGACAACACAAACACAGTGAATGCTAGATTAAATAGCAAACTAAGCTTGGGTTCTTCATCAAGCCAGCCTTATATTTTTGAGAAAAATATATTATCTAAAACCATGAATTTTATTTCTGCAAAAGAAAATAAAAGAAGGGTCATATGTGCCAATGAAAGTATCAGTTCTGGATGCAAACCAGAGAACTCCTAAGGACTTTTCAGAGATGATTAAAGATGAGATTATTCTGGCCACCATGGACAAGAGGGCTCAGAATATAATTGTAAGTGCAATAGATGATGCCACATTTCAGAATTTGATACACTGTAAAACATCAAAGGAAATGTGGGACACACTGATAGTGTACATGGAGGGTTCTGAAGAAGTTAGACAGGACAAAAAGTCATTATTAAACCAAGATTATGAGAGCTTCAGACAAGGAAGGTCTGATAGCATAACCGAGTGCTACAAGAAATTCTATAGGATTGTCAATGAGTTGATGTCTTATGGAAGAGAATTCAGCAATTATGAGCTGAATGATAAGTTAGATCCTTAATTAAAGACTGGGATACTAAGATTTGTGCCATAAGGGAAATGACCAAGTTAGCAGATATTCCTCCTCCAACATTGTTTGGAAAGCTGTTATCCTATGAAATACAGCTAATGGTTAGGAAGGAGGAAGAAAAGACTACCAGAGTTGAGCACAAAGAAAGAGCTATGGCTTTCAAGACAGAAGCCACTAGGAAATATAAGAGTAAGTCTCCATCTCCACCTCCAAAAGTTGCTGAGACTGAGACAGATGAGTCAGAAAGCAAGAATTCTGAAAGCAGTGAGAGTGATGAGGACTTTGCAGCTTTCACAAGACATTTTCAGAAGTTTCTAAAGAAGAAACAGTGGAGGTCTAAGCCATCCACTTCACAGAAGTCATCAAAGTATGACCGAAGAAAGCCCAAGTTAAGTAAAACTACATCTTTAAAGATAGTTTGTTATTGTTGTAACAGACAGGGACATGTTGTTGCTGACTGTCCAGAGAAAAGGAAAGAGTCAACTGATAAGAAGAAGACTCAGATCAAGGGCAAAAAGGAAAGGTCCTTTGTTGATAAGAAGGACAAAAGTCTGTCAGATATGTCTTCTTCAGAAACTGATTCACAAGTTGAAGCTTATATTGGACTGTTTGCTGAAGAAGAGGAAGAGGAGTTCATCCAGTTAATGAACTCTATATATGAGCACGAGGACAATTAGTGCCAGGGACTGATGGCCTTATCAGAAGGAGACAAAATCCGGGATCAGCCTGGACCAAGTCAGGTACAAAATTATTCTTCAAGTTCAATTTCTAGTGCTTGATCAGAATCAGATTCATCAGCATCAAGTGATGAGAGTGGATCTGAATCTGAAGAAGATATTCATCAATTGATTGATGAATATAGAGTAGTGTTGCAAGCTTTAAAGAAAAGCAAATCCTTGGACAAGAGTCAGGCTAAGGAGATTTCCAGTCTTAAAGTTGCTGCAACAGATTTTGATAAGATGATTGATCAGAAATTAAATGAAATAGCCAGACTGAAGCACATAATTGTTATTCAGATGGGGACTATAACATTTAAAAATGATCAAATCAGAAATCTGGAGATTAGTCTTCAGAAAGAGAGAGATATAGTTGCAAGGTTTTCTAAACCAAAGTCTGTTCTAACTTTGATAGATGAGTTCATTTCTCAAAAGGGTAAAACTGGATTGGGGTTTACAAAACCTGCCAGGACTGTAAAGTCCAAGTCTAAGGGCAAAGCCCCAGTACTCAACAAGCCTGTTGTAGATAGAACAGCCAGGGTTGTACCTAAGCAAAGGTACAACAGATTTGAGTGCTGGTGTTGTGGCAAGATAGGCCACTTTGCCATATAATGTTGGCACAATTCAAGTTCTAAGGTGTGTAGCAATCTGCCTGCTAGAAAAGCTACAGGTAGGTTTGTTAAGAGGCAAACTAACTAGCACCAAGGACCCAAGAATTCTTTGGGTTCTAAGGTTAACTAATCTGTTTTGCAGGTGAGTCCAAGTGACCATGCCCCAATATGGTACTTGGACAGTGGATGTTTCAGGCACATGACTGGAACTAGTGGATTGGTAAAGGACTATACACCAATCAAGGATGGTCCTAAAGTCACCTTTGGTGGTTCTGAAAAAGGAATCATCAAACGTTTTGGTAACATTTCTAGCAACCTTATAACAATTACTCAAGTGGCTTATGTTAAAGGTTTGAAACACAACCTCATTAGTATAAGTCAGCTGAGTGATTTAGGATATGACATCTCATTTGTCGAAGATGGTTGTCATATCAGGAGATCAAATGATCAAGAGATCATTCTGACTGGTTATAGGAAGAGAAATGTCTATTGTCTAGACATTATGTGTGAGAACAATGTTTCTCCTGTATGTCTTGTAGCTGATGAGAAAGTCTCTCATTGTGTCAAATGGCACAAGAGGCTAGCCCATCTTAACTACAAGACAATTGGCCAACTCTATAGCAAAGAGTTAGTGAGAAATGGTCCTCAGGTTAAGTGTATTAAAGATGGGATATGCTCAGCTTGTCAAAAGGGCAAGCAGACTAGATCCACCTTTAATAGCATTGAAAACAAAGATGCTGTGAGGTACTTATACCTCTTGCATATGAATCTTTTTGGTCCTATGCCAGTTCACAGCCTAGGTAGGAAGGTCTACACATTTGTAGTTGTAAACGACTACTCAAGGTTTTCCTGGGTGTTCTTCCTTAGACAGAAATCTGAAACTCCTAGTATCTTTTATAGTTTTGTCAAACAAATTCAGAATGAGTTAGACAGTATAGTGGTCAAAATAAGAAGTGACCATGGTACTGAATTCCAGTCTGACATTATGATAAAGCTATGTGAAGAATTTGGGATATTTCAGGAATTTTCTTCACCAAGAACACCTTAGCAAAATGGCATTGCTGAAAGGAAAAATAGAACCTTGATAGAGGCTGGTAGAACCCTATTAAGTGACACATCTCTCCCAGAATATTTCTGGGCTGAGGCAGTAAACACTGCATGCCATGTAATTCATAGGGCTACTATCACCAAGAGGCACAATAAGACCCCCTATGAGATTGTGAAAGGCAGAAAACCAAATCTATCCAATTTCAGGATCTTTAGTTGTAAATGATATATACTTAACAATGGTAAGTCTTACTTAACCAAGTTTGCTGCCAAATCCCAAGAGGGGATCTTTGTTGGTACAGCAACAATAGTAAGGCTTATAGGGTCTACAACTTGACTACTCAAGTTGTAGAAGAGTCAGTACATGTAGTGTTTGATGAAGCTAGACTCATTAGCAGTGAATTGTCTAGAAGTGTTTGCAGCTCTACAGGTGTGACTGAGAAGATGGACAAGCTCACTATTGAAGAAGGTTCTACTGCAAGTCAGTATGTGGATGATAGTGGCTGCTGTCCAGTGGGAGTACAAGATACTCCAGTTGATGAAGAAGATCAAGAGGAGCTGCTAAATGAAGAAGTTGTAGGTGCACAACCTGAAGACAGGCTGCCTCCAGCAAATAGACATCTAAAAGATCATCCATCCAATCAAATTATTGGTGATCTCAGACAAGGTGTACAAACAAGGAGCAGAAATCTAAGTTCAGTACTCTACTCCAGTTTTCTATCCCAAGTACAGCCAAAGAAATTTGAAGAAGCCATCCTAGACCCTCATTAGATTGAGGCAATGCAAGAGGAACTGAACCAGTTCAAAAGATGCAATGTCTGGGAGCTAGTTCCTAAACCCAAGGACCACAACATTATAGGAACTAAGTGGATATTTAGGAACAAGATGGATGAACATGGAGTAATTATAAAGAACAAAGCAAGACTAGTTGCAAAAGGTTATAGGCAGGAAGAAGGTATTGAATTTGATCAAATCTTTGCTCCAGTAGCCAGACTGGAAGCTATATGGATGTTCCTGGCTTATGCAACCTATCAAGGGTTTAAAGTATACCAAATGGATGTTAAGTCAGCCTTTCTGAATGGAAATCTGAAGGAAGAAGTCTATGTGGAACAGCCATCAGGTTTTGTTGATTCAACTAAATCTGATTATGTTTATAGACTTAGGAAGGCTTTGTATGGGTTAAAACAAGCCCCTAGGGCTTGGTATGAAAACCTGTCTAGTTTCCTCATTGAGAATAAATTGACAAGGGTGAAAATAGACAAGACTTTATTTCTTAAGAATCCAGAGGCAAGATCATACTAGTCCAAATATATGTAGATGACATCATATTTGGGTCTACTGAAAGTAGTCTTTGAAAAAAGTTTGCAAAACTAATGCAAGGACAATTTGAAATGAGCAGTATGGGGGAACTTAAGTTCTTCTTGGGTCTCCAAGTTAGACAGACTGAGGATGGTTTATCCATATGCCAGTCTAAGTTCACCATAGAATTAATAAGGAAGTATGGTATGGAATCATGTAGTACCATGAAAACTCCTATGGGGTCAAGTATGTCTCTTAGCAAAGATGATGCAGGGAAACCTGTAGATGAGACTTTGTATAGAGGGATAGTTGGCTCCCTATTGTATTTGACTGCAAGTAGACCAGATATCATGTATGCTACATGTGTCTGTGCTAGGTACTAAGCTTTCCCTAAAGAATCTCACTTGACAGCAGTCAAAAGAATTCTGAGATATCTTAAGGGCACTTCTTATCTAGGCCTTTGGTACCCTAGGAATGGAGACTTTGAACTGACAGGTTATTCAGATGCAGATTTTTCAGGCTGCAAGGAAGATAGGAAAAGTATAACAGGTACCTGTCAATTCCTAGGTGGAAGACTGATTTCATGGAGTAGCAAGAAATAAACAAGTGTGGCTATCTCCATAGCAGAATCTGAGTATGTGGCTGCAGGAAGTTGCTGTGCTCAACTTCTATGGATTCAACATCAGCTAGAAGACTATGGTATACAAGTAAGTAGAACACCTCTATTTTGTGATTCTACTAGTGCTATTTCTATTGCAAACAATCCTGTCTCCCATAGTAGGACTAAGCACATAGAAATAAAATACCATTTTCTAAGAGAACATGTGGAAAAAGGAGATATTTCACTAGAGTATGTTAATACAGATAATCAACTAGCTGACATGTATACTAAGCCTTTAGATGAAACCAAATTCAATAAATTTAAAATTGAATTAGAGATGATAAACTTAGAATAAGTTTTCAAAATTGGCTAAGTAAAAAGGTGTCGACACACAGAGTTATCTGTGTCGACACATAGAAGTGGTGTCGACACTTCAGAGAAATGGTGTCGACACATCTAGGAAGTCTGTGTCGACACTTCAGATAATTAGTGTCGACACATACAGGGTAGGTGTCGACACATCCAAGGTGGTGTCGACACTTAAGATTTATACAGAATTAGTCGGGTAAAGTCTCGACTAAATATCGAGCTGAGTGGTGTCGACACATAAACAAGTGTCGACACATATATTCTGTCGACTATACTTGTGTCGACACATAGTTGTCGAGACATTATAAGTCTGTGTCGATACTTTTCAACAGTGTCGACACAATTTAAGTATTTTGACGCGCCTTTTCATCTTCGATTCTAGAAAGGTATAAATAGGTTTTCGCCATTGTCTGTCGACACGCTCACCAAAGTTTCGAGACCAAACTTGTGTGTCGACACCTCTCTTCTCTAAATTCAAATTTCTTCAAACCCTAATGACGCCCAAGCTAGAAGAGAATGTGAATGAAGGATATGAACTCGTGCGACACACATTTGATGACGAGGAACCCGAGATCAAAGGCGTGATAACCCTTATCGCAGAGACTGGGTTAGAATTTATTGTTTCAGAACCGATCAAGATCTGGAAGAAGGAGGTCCTGGAATTTCTGAATGGAGCAACACTAGATGAATCAGGACTCAAGATAAAGTCAAGAGTTCATGGGGAAAAGGTGAAGGTCTCTCCTAAGAGTCTGAGAAAGGTACTACAACTACCAAGGACAAAGGAAGAAGATGATGTTTCTGCTTCTAAGACTACAGAAGCATTGACATGGTGTGGACTGGACTCCAACATGAAAATAGGATCTGTATTCAACAGAAAAGGAATGAAAATGCAAGGCAAATTCTTATCTGAAATTGTGGGCAAGGTCTTACTGAGCAAGCCTGGAGGGCATGATAGAATATCTGCTCATATGTTTAGTCTAATGACAAGAATTATCTACAAACTAGATACTGATTGGTCTGCAGTTATGTTTGATAAGATTAAAGAAAGTATGAAGAAACCCAATATGGGTAGGATTCCAAGTCTTTACCTAGCTGGTAGTATACCAGAGGTGATGAGTCAAGCAGCTGGTTCTAAGATTAACCACATGAGGAGAATGGATTTGAGAATCTTCTATAGGTGGGATAGAGTACTGACCAATGAAATGCCAACTCCTGAGAAGAAAACACCCCAAAAGAAGAAGAAGAAGACAGCTCCTGTGGCTCAAAAATCCTCAACCAGCTCTGATGAGCAAGTTGTTTTTACTCCAGATGAAGAAGACGCTGGAAATGCTGGACAGTCTCCAGCTAGACAAGAAGGTGCAGAAAGGCAGGGGGAGCTACCACCAGCAAGCCCAATTCACCTGGATCCACTCCAGGGGGAGCCCTTACTTGTGGAAGAGCCAACTCCACTAGAGAGTGAACAAGCTACCCACACAATACTTGAGGTAATCACTGAAATTAATGAATTAGATTTCCCTATTGAGGATGATGTTTTGTCTGATTCATTACCTAATGTTAATTAGCAAACACAGACACATAGCCAACCCCAGGATGTTGTCATGGAAGACATATCTGTTGTTGATCAAGTGGTTGATGAGATAAGAGATTCTCCAACCCTTCCTCAACAGGAATTTACCCTAGAAGAGCTATTCCCAGATCTTCTACAAATAGATTTTGAGAAAGAGAAAGCAGCTGCTGAGGGGGAGTTGATTAACAACAATCCTCTTTACAAAGCGAGACATACATGGCGAGACATGATTCACCTGTTGAAGTTGGTGACCGGGCGGTCTGGCGGTTTGTCTTGGCGGGTTGCAGACCGCGCGGTCTGGCGGTTTGTCTCAGTCGGCTTGGAGACCGGGCGGTCTGGCGGTCTACCCTGACAGTCTCTCTTTCTCTCTGGTGGTAGCCGTGCGGTTAGCCCTGCTGTCTAACCGCGCGGCTTGTGCGGTATGTTTTGTATAGTCCGCTTGTCCTGTAAATTATAGTCCCACATCTCTTATTTGTATTCTCTCATCTCTCCTCCATTCTATATAAAGGAGGGCATACCTTTGTAATAGATATCTTTTTTGGATAATAAAATTTCAATTATTCAAAAGTTTATTCGCTTGTTCTCTACTTTTCGCTTCTTGTCTCTACTTTCTAACATGTTATGAGAGGGCACGGTCATTTCCTCCTGATTCTGTGCGCCCTCTGTTGTTCGCGACCTGTTTTCCGCGTTCTGCGACTTGATTCGCGGCTTGCCCTCTCTTCTATCCGCGCGGCTTGTTTCTATCCGCGCGGCTTGTTTCTGTCCGCCGCCCTGTTCGCGCGGCTTGCTTCTTCTTGGTTCTCTTCTCCTACTACTCTTTGTCGCAGCGACCTGTTTCGTTGTCGCCGCGCTCCTTGTTCTTTCTTGCCTCTCCGACTTCCTAGTCGTTGCGGTCTGTCTCTGTCCGCATGTCTTGTCTCTATACTCGCGGTTTGCTGCTGTGATCTGCCTGACCGTGCGGGTTGTTCCTTTTTCACCCGCATCTTGGTCGCGGTCACCTGCTCTTCTCTTCTCTTCTGTTCGCTCGGTCTTCTCAGTCCGCGCGACCTCTTCCCCGCTGGACCTTTGCCTGCTTTTTCGCCGCTTACTTCTTGTTGCCTTCTACCCGCTCCTGCTTGCTAGTCGCCTCGGCCTCCTCTTTGGCCGTGCGACTTGTTCTCCTCTGTTCGCCCGACTTTTTCAGGTCGTGCGACTTCTTTCCCTCTGCTTTGCTCGGCTTCTTGGAAGCGGCCTTCCTAGCCGCCCGACCTATTTTCTGGTCGCCCGGCTTGGTGCTCTCTTCTCTTCTCGCGGCTTGTTCTTCTCGTCGCAGTTTGCTACTCTCTTGCTTCCATGGCTTTCCTCTCCTCCAGCCTGTCCGCCTCCGTGGTCACCTCTTCTGGTAGTGCTCATGTTGTGACTCGCGGACGATGGCTCATCGACTCTGGTGCAACAAGTCATATGACAGGCAACCCTCAATGTTTCTCTCTTCTTGACACACAGGCTCAGTTGCCCCCGGTCATTGTCGCTGATGGATCTCCCTCCCCGGTCCATGGGACGGGCATGGTTCAAGTCACTCCATCTCTCTGCTTTGCTGATACCCTCTATGTGCCCAAGTTTCCGTGCAATTTATTATCGGTTACTTCTTTATGCAAGCAACTACGGTGTTCTGTCACATTCACCCCTACCTCTTGTACTTTTCAGGATCCGGACTCCCAACGGACGATTGCTACCGGGACTGAGAGTGGTGGCCTCTACTTCCTCGACAACGTTTCTGCTCTATCCGCCTTCTCCTCCTCCTCTACAGATCTTCTCCAATGGCATCTTCGCCTTGGACATGCTCCTCCCCGCATTCTACGACAGCTCCTGCCGCACCTCCCTCCTCATCATCCTCCTCTAAACTGTGATGCATGTCAACTTGGCAAACATCACCGCTCCTCCTTCCCACCAACGCAAAGTCGGGGCTCTTCCCATCCGTTCGACCTCGTTCACTCTGACATATGGGGTCCCGCTCCTACCCTCACCATCGGTCGGGGCAGTTCCTATTTTGTCACCTTCATTGATGATTTCTCTCGGTCTACGTGGGTATATCTTCTTAAAGATCGCTCCGAGTTGTTCTCTGTTTGGACCTCCTTTTATTCGATGGTTAAAACTCAGTTTGCTACGTCTATTAAAATCCTTCGTTCTGACAATGCTAAGGAATATCTTAGCCACGACTTCTCCTCCTTTTGCACTCACCATGGTGTTATTCGTCAAACCAGCTGTGTCTACACTTCCCAACAAAATGGGGTGGCGGAACGCAAAAACCGTCACCTCCTTGATGTCGCTCGCACTATGATGACTCAAATGCATGTTCCTCGCTCCTATTGGGGCTATGCTGTCCTTCTCTCCTGCTATCTCATCAATTGCCTTCCCTCCACCGTTCTCCACGGTGCTACCCCCTTCTCCATTCTTTATCCGGACAAGGATCCCTTTCCTCTTCCTCTACACATCTTTGGGTGCACCGCTTTTATGCACTCTCCCGCTGCCACCCGTGATAAACTCTCACCCCGTGCCACCAAATGTGTCTTTCTGGGCTACTCTCCCACTCAGAAAGGCTATTGTTGCTTTGACCCTGTTACCCGCAAGCAATTTGTCTCTGCGGATGTCACCTTCTTTGCCAATACATCTTACTTCTCTCCCGCTTCCTCTTCTCCTCCTCCTGCTCCTACTTCTCATTACAACCCATACCTTCCCTCTGCTCCCACTGAGGTTCCGTCCTCTCCACCCACTCCACCGCCTTCCCCATCCTCCTCATCTCCACCCTCTACTCCGCTTTCTCCCTCCACTCCGCTGCCATCTCTCTCTAATCCCGGGCCAGCTCTCTCCACCACGGATACTCCGGATACTGAGGCACCTGCTGACCTGGATCTCCCGATTGCTCTTTGCAAAGGGGTTCGGGCTTGTACCCACCATCCTCTTGCTGCGGTTGTTTCCTACGATCGCCTTACCCCTGCTCGCCGAGCCTTTGCCCTGGCTATCTCAGCCACTACCACCCCCCGTTCCTACCAGGAGGCCCTTACTATTCCTCACTGGAAAGTTGCCATGGATGAGGAGATTGCTACTCTCACTGAACGGGGTACCTGGACCCTTGTTCCGCCTCCTTTCGGCACCGATGTTGTTGGTTGTCGCTGGGTCTTCGTGGTGAAGTTTCTCCCGGATGGCAGTGTGGATCGTTATAAGGCTCTCCTGGTTGCCAAGGGTTTTACCCAAACTTATGGGGTTGATTACTTCGACACTTTCTCGCCCGTGACTCGCCTCAGCACTATTCGGGTTCTTCTCTCTGTAGCTGTCAACAGGGATTGGCCCATCTCGCAGCTAGATGTTAAGAATGCCTTCCTCTATGGAGATCTGCAGGAAGCTGTTTACATGGAGCAACCTCCTGGGTATGTTGCTCAGGGGGAGACACGGGTATGCCGGCTAAAGAAGGCTATCTATGGCCTCAAGCAGAGTCCTCGTGCCTGGTTTGACAAGTTCAGTGGCATTGTTGCGGCCATTGGTTTTACACGAAGCTCAGCAGATCACTCCTTGTTTGTTCGGAAAACCGCCTCTGGTCTTGTTGTTCTTGCGGTTTATGTTGATGACATTCTTCTTACTGGCGATGACCAGGATGGGATACTGATGACCAAGAAACACCTTCGTCAACATCTGGTTACAAAGGATATGGGCTCCCCGAAATACTTTCTGGGGATTGAAATCTCTAGAAAGCCCAACTCCATGTCCTTTCACAACGGAAGTATGCTCTTGATCTTTTAAAGGATGCAGGACTCACTGGTGCTAAACCTGCACGTTGTCCTATGGATGCTGGAGAAGACAAAACTTGGACAGATGACTCACCTCTTCTCTCTGATCTTACGAGATACCGGCGTCTGGTGGGCAAGCTCATATATCTCACGGTAATCAGACCCGACATCTCCTATGCTATTGGCAAGGTGAGCCAGTTCATGCAAGCTCCGAGGGAGTGTCATCTACAATCTGCGCTGAGGATATTAGAGTATATTAAAGCTGCTCCAGGGAAAGGACTCCTATTTCAGAAGAATGGTCACCTAAGGGTTGAAGCTTACTCTGATTCAAGCTATGCGGATGACAAAGGGGACCGCAAATCGACTTCAGGTTTCTGCACATTTGTTGGAGGCAATCTTGTGAGTTGGAAGAGCAAGAAACAGTCTGTCGTTTCCAGGTCTAGTGCAGAGGCTGAATATCGTAGCATGGCATCGACTACATGTGAGTTGAAGTGGTTGCGGGATCTCATGCTTGACTTAGGAGAGGTTTACAACTATCCTCTTCCTATGTTCTGTGACAATAAGGCCGCGATACACATTTCCAAAAATCCGGTCTTTCATGAGAGAACAAAACACATAGAAGTCGACTGTCATTTTATTCGAGAAGAAATATTGAAGAAACAGATTTGCACTCCATTTGTCACGTCCGACAACGAGTTGGCAGACGTCTTCACCAAGCCAGTGTCCGCTTCCTTTTTCCACATCTGTGACAAGCTGGGCATGATCGATATATATGCTCCAGCTTGAGGGGGAGTGTTGAAGTTGGTGACCGGGCGGTCTGGCGGTTTGTCTTGGCGGGTTGCAGACTGCGCGGTCTGGCTGTTTGTCTCAGTCGGCTTGGAGACCGGGCGGTCTGGCGGTCTACCCTGACAGTCTCTCTTCCTCTATGGTGGTAGCCGTGCGGTTAGCCCTGCTGTCTAACCGCGCGGCTTGTGCGGTTTGTTTTGTATAGTCCGCTTGTCCTGTAAATTATAGTCCCACATCTCTTATTTGTATTCTCTCATCTCTCCTCCATTCTATATAAAGGAGGGCATACCTTTGTAATAGATATCTTTTTTGGATAATAAAATTTCAATTATTCAAAAGTTTATTCGCTTGTTCTCTACTTTTCGCTTCTTGTCTCTACTTTCTAACATCACCAAACAACCAATAAAGGGAAAGCAGAGACTACAAATACAAGACAAGATAAACAAGCCACGCGGACCCAACCATAAGCCACCAGTCTACTACTGTGGAGTCCGCATAGTCCGCCAGGTTGCCAGACCGCAACCCAAGCCGCGCGGACTAACCCTTCTTCCAATGCTAGCTCTGGCTGCCGATCTGCAAGCCGCCTGACCGCGAGGTCTCCTAGCTGCCAGACCGCACAAGCTGCAATGCCGAATAGAACAGTCCTCCTGAAGCAGGCGACTTATTGAACCTCGAACTATGTTGCCAAAGAGAAGACCGTCTGGTCGCTATCTGCGACTTGCTATTTACCACTTGTTTCTTAACCGTAGAGTCCGCACTATCCCTGACTGCAATCAGAGCCAAGTCCTGGCTTTCCAGCGCTATCCGTACAACCTGCACAACATAACCCGGTCAACTCAACCAAACCGCGCGGACACCAAAATGCAGTCCGCAGCAACTTATGCAGGCTCAAGATATTGTTCACTTATGTATGGAGGTTAATATTCCTGATGTGACATGGGTCTTATTTATAGGAACGATGATGAGTGTGGTCACCGCCCTAGCCGATAGGATTACCGCCACATCCCGCAGTAAGACATCTCCGCAGTCCCCGGATACAATCCAGTCCGCCGCTCCTGTACAGGATAGCGAGTCCGCCATTGCTTCTCCAAGGCCGGACACAATCCCCAGTCCTCCCTATCGCCGAAGGCTAAGCCAGGACCACCATAGTCAGACTCCGCAGCAACATTGTCTGCCAATCCGCGGACACATCACCAGTCCTCTTATCCCGAGCCAATAACCTTTCCACAAAAGCACCTGCCGGACTCAGCGGACACCTGGCTTCAGTCCGCACATCCCGAGCACATGGCTTTTCCACAAAGGCACCTGCCGGACTCAACGGGTAGACAGTCCAGTCCACTCATACTGCGGAAAGCCCTACCCTACATATCCCTGCACACAGCTCCAGTCCGTATACCATGCAGACTTCTCCAGTCTGTATATCCCAAGTCCACACCAACACGGTAGCTGTCGGACTCAGTGGACCCCAACACTAGTCCGCACGCAGTTACGGACACAAACTCCAGTCCGCTTCGCCTAAACTTGCGACCAAGGAAGACATCACTTCTGCCGAGTTTTGCGGACTGAGAAGCAGTTCGCACTTCACTGTGCGATCTCCCCGGACTGAGCCAAACATGGACTTGGTCCAAACCACCAAGCCCACTCCATTGGCCACAAGGACCAATCCGTACTTACTGACAGACAATGGATCCAGTCTGCATGTCCTGGCGAGCTCTAGTATCAGTCCGCACTGACTGGCAGTCTCCGCGGACTCCACTTGTCGATGCACCAGAGCAAGACTAAGGCATTCGCCAAGCCAGTCTGTCGAGCTCCAGTTCTTTAGTCCGCATCTTGCCGGACTCCGGGGATATGGTTGCTATCCTCCTAGTTACTTCCTGGGATCCAGCTGCCTCCTGAGCACAAGCCCGCCTGGCTAACCACCACTGCTGTCCGCTTAGTCCGTGCGAACAGACAGCCCGGACCGCTACAAAGCAAACCGTCTGCAACATCCCTGCCGACCTAGCTGTCCGCCAAGCCTGTCCTCATAGTCTGTGCGGATAGGTCCAAGTGCTCAATTAACCCACTTTCATTTCACAATTTTCAACACTCCCCCTTGAAGTGAGAAGTGGTGAATAACTCCAGCAGCTCCTGTAACCTTGCACCTGGTCCCTTCGATAACATCTACGAAGAGATGTCCAAGACTCAGTCCTCGCCCCGCATATCATGGACCATGAGGGATCCCTCTAGCATCTCCCAAAAGGAGCCATGCTTCCCTCTACCTTCTTCTTCAGCTTCAACCTCTACTCATGCATCATAGGAGTATCACCAACAACCTTGGGCATAAGAGCCCAAGCCTTGTCACCTCTGAGAGTAGTCACCTCCTCAGCCTTGATGTCATCCACCTCCGTGATTCTAGTGGGGTCATCACAATTAGAAGGAACTTGCTCGACCTGAGGTCTAGCAAGGAAACATAGGACCAAGCCCGTCGTGTTCCCTTCGCTATATCGAGCTGGTGACTTACTGATCCTCTTCGATCTTCGAAGAACCTGATCATGGCTAACCACCTCTGCTGCTCTTCCTGAACAAGCTCCATTCCCGGGAAAACCCGAAACAATGCTCCCCTTACTTCCTGAACAAGACGCCTCCTCCTCAAAACTAGGAGCACTTGGCGCAACGCTCCCCCTACTACCTGAACTAGAAGACTCCCCTCTTGAACAAGAACTACATGGAACATCACTCCCCTGCTTCCTAAACTGGAAGCCTCTACCTTCGAGCCAGAAGTACTAGGAGCATTGCTCCCCTACTTCCTGACCATGACGCCTTTGCCCCAGAGCTAGAAAAACCTGGAGCTCCAGGTGACTCAGGCAGCTCCCGCTGATCCTTAGCAGCAGCCTCCTTCTTCCCACCATCTGACCTGCTCCAATCTAGCTCCACACCTGAGCTATCCCAATATGATGTCAACTCATTGAAGACAACATCTCTTGACATTATGAGCCTCTTTGTCACAAGATCCATACAACTCCATCTTCTTCTCTGCTCATCATACCCAACAAATTCTAGCTTTGTCTTGAGAGCATCCGAAGAGTGTATGTAGCAGGTAGATCCAAACACCCTTAGGTGCTTCAAACTGGGCTTCACCCCGAACACCAGCTCATAACGAGTCTTCACATAGATCAGAATAAGAGGCATCTGATTGATGACATGAGCATCACAGGCCATCCCTTCTGCCCAAAGAGCCATAGGAACGCCTTTACTATTTAGCCAACACTTGCAGGTCTCCGTTAACCAACTGATCATCCGAGCTGCAATACTATGTTGCTGTGAAGTATGTCCACAAGAAAGCTCCTTTCGGATCCCTTGCTCCCGACGAAAGTTTGAGAACTCGGTTGAGCCAAACTCACCACCGATGCTTGTCCTCAATTTCTTGATCCGCAGGGCAAGCTAGCCTTCCACAAGCCTCTTGAACTCCACAAACAAGTGCGTCATGTTCGACTTCACCTTCATGAAGTATACCAAAGTATACCTTGAATAGTCATCAAACAATATCAGCATGAACCTGATGCCTGCAAGACTGGCGGTGATGGTCGGTCCAACCAGAGCACAATGGACAACTGCCAAAGGTGCTTTACATCTGTATTGTGCCTTATCAACCACAAATCGATAAGCTTCACTTTGATGACATCCCGTACATCCCTGACATTCGCCATAGGATGATAATTTAGGCAAGCCTCTTACGAGTCTTCTTTCTGCCATTGCTTTCATCTTGTCCATCCCTACATGCCCCAGTCTTTCATGCCAGATAGCTGCACTATCACTGGCCTTCATCCAATCAACCTCTAAACTTGCTGAAGAATCAACTAAGTTCTTCTCCTTGCCTCCAACATGAGCGACGTTCGCCGAGATCAAGATAACCTTGCACTCCTTCCTGAGATGACCATGCTGCTTACATTTATAATACCTTGGCCCTTTCTTCCTCTTCCCATCATACTTAGGAGAACCACTCCTCTCTTGTTGATATGAAGTAGATGGACCATCCTCTGAAGCAACCTTCACCTCCTTCCTGAACAACCGAACAAGGGAAGTCCAAACCTCCGCAGTTGACCATCATCCACTGATGTGGTTCAAGAGCTCCGATGAGTTCACCTGCTTGAGAATAGACTTCGCTTTCGCATTTGTCTCCTTCCAAGCTCTCATCTCTTCAGCATTGCTAGCAGTAGCCTCTTGTCTTTTTGCTTCGGATACTACCTCCCAAAGGTCCTCACCAAGAAGAAAGCTCTCCATATAATACTTCCACCTATCAAAGTTCGTATCTGTAAGGAATTCAATTCCAAGACAACTTGCTTCTTCCACTGCCATGGTTCTACCCCTGGTTCCCTCTTCACAAGAGCAAGAGCATAAACCACTTCAGTTGATCACTGCTTATCCACTCCAACCTGGATCTGATCCCATGTTGAATTTTCTTCAAGTGGTCAATAAGATAGCCTAACGCCAAATTAATATTCTCAGCACTATCAAGATCACACCTTGATCACGCGAAAATTTCCCTGGAACTTGGAGTGAACAGGGATTATCTCAACTTAAGTAAATCAACCAACAACATATGCAGCACAAGATTATTTGTTGATTAACAACAATCCTCTTTACAAGGCGAGACATACATGGAGAGACATGCTTCACCAAACAAACACCAAAGGGAAAGAAGAGACTACAAATACAAGACAAGACAAACAAGCTACGTGGACTCAACCCTAAGCTGCAGGTTTACTGCTGTGGAGTCCACACAGTCTGCCAGGTAGCCAGACCGTAACCCAAGCCGTGCGGACTAACCCTTATTCCAATGCTAGCACTAGTTGTCGATCTGTAAGCCTCCTGACTGTGAGGTCGCCTAGCCGCCAGACTGCACAAGCTGCGATGCCAAATAGAACAGTCTGCCTGAAGTAGGCGACTTATTGAACCCCGAACCAAGTTACAAAAGAGAAGACTGTCTGGTCGCTGTCCTAGACTTGCTGTTTACCGTCTGTTGTTTAATCGCAGAGTCCGCACTGTCCCTGACCGTAATCAGAGCCAAGTCCTGGCTTTCCAGCACTATCCGGTCAACTCAAGCAAACTGCGCGGACACCAAAATGTAGTCCGCAGCAACTTATGTGGGCTCAAGATACTGTTCACTTACGCATGGAGGTTACTATTCCTAATGTGACATGGGTCCTATTTACGATGATGAGTGTGGTAACTGCCCTAGCCGATAGGATTACCGCCACATCCCGCAGTAAGACATCTCCATAGTCCACGGATACAATCCAGTCTGTCGCGCGTGCGCAGGATAGCGAGTCCGCCATAGCTTCTCCAGGGCCAAACACAATCGCCAGTCCGCCTTTTTGCCGAATGCCAAGCCAGTATAACCACTGCCGGACTCCGCAGCAACATTGTACGCCAATCCGTGAATACAACACCAGTCCGCTTATCCCGAGCCAACAACCTCGCCACCAAGGCACCTGCCGGACTCAGCGGACACCTGGCTTCAGTCCGCACATCCCGAGCCCACGACTTTGCCATAAAGGCACCCGTCGGGCTCAGTGGATGTAATATCCCTCAAACAACTAGACCCCTAGGGGTGGTTTTGTCATGACTAGGTCATGACAAAACACCCAGGAAGCCCAAGAAGGCCAAGTAGACCTAGGGATGTAGGTGAGACAACTAAAAAGGTGTGAAACTTAGGTAGCATGGATTTTAAGTTAGTTAGGACCTCTGGTGAATTTATTGGAATTTTAGGAGTAATACTACTAGCACCCCCTTTGTTATACATGATGTGACCCTAAATGATATTTTATTTATTATGATCACACTATTCATTCTAGATTCATGAAACTTGGGCAGGAGATGTTTTAAGTCAAAATGGTTGTTCCTGAATTTTGTTATAAATTTTAGTTGAAAAACTTTAGTATTTCCTTCACAAGTTTTTAAAGAGCAATAATGGTCAATAAAATAATTGGAGCTATTTACTTATTGCAAAATTATGAAATTGGGGATCTGATAATTTTTAGGTCAATATCCACTTGGAGAAATTAATTCATGATTTTTAGATGATTATTTGCAATATATACTTTACAAACATATAATTTTGGGGATTTGATATTTACTTTATTCAGAGCTTATTTCCTGCTGGAAAATTGGGAAACACTGGAATTTAAGTTGAATAGTCATTTTGAATTTATCATAAATTTTGTAGAGCATTTTCTTGAATTAAATGGGTACTTCATGTTCAAACTTGGATTTTTGGTTTACTAGAATAAATAAATAAATAATGTGATAATTTAGGAAAATTATGAATTTCTGGGTTTAGGCTAAAAATGTTATTATAGCCATCCAATAATTATTATAGGGGTACTGGGTGATTATTTTGTGTACCTCACTTTATACACTTCATGTAGCTTAGGTTGGTCTGCATTTAGTAAAATCGCAGAAATTGTGTTGGAGTAAGAATTTGGGGCACACGAGCTGGGGTTAGATGTTTGCTGATTTGGATGAATGAAAAAGAGTTCTTCGTTGGAAGTTGGGATGAGTAAAGGATTGGAATGGCTAGTGTCTGGTGGTGCTCGGGATCGGCGAAAGATCGTCCTTCCCGTAGGGAGGAAGTGTCTAATGCACTAGGGTTAGATCCAGTAAATTAATTAAGGGACTAGGAAATATGATAACAACCAATAATAGTAAGTGCCTTGCGAAAGGGAGCTTTGGGCGTAATCCCATCATAGTTCCTAGTGCCTTCGAGAGCCCTTCACGGGGTATACCTTGGGCAGTACTGGGCTAACCTAAGTAGCAGGTAAAAACTAAAATGCAAAAGTAAAAGTAATCTAGGGTTTCACTCACACTCCCCGGAGTTGTGGGAGTTAGGTTAGGTCATACGGGCAGTAGGCTCTGTGGGTTTGGAGATGCGTAAGTTGGCCCGATGAGCTTTGGCTCGGTTGCAGTTGGTGATGGACAGGTTGGTCCGGCGAGCTTTGGCTCGGTGGTTTACATCAAGGTTGCATGTGCATAAAGTAAAGGTGGTGGTATTCGGTATTGGAGAGTCGATGCACCGACGCCGATACGTTGACTCAGCAAGTGTGGTTTAGTACTTGGCCAAATAAAGTCCGGTGCGCCAGCCGACAAGAGTACGCAGGAGCTCCGCTTAGTACACCAGCATTGAGGCGTACGATAGGTCTGACTGGTAGTGCAATTACTGGTTTAGAGGTGGGCGAGGCCCAACCCACCGCTTCCGTTTGCCACTACGGAGGTATCCTAGGAGGTTCGTCTCCAGAAACGGTGAACTAATGGTCTGTGTTCACAGAGTCGAGTTGCTGTGTTGCACTTTCATGTTCACAACATGGCATATTTGTATTTCATAGCATAACCATTACATTCAACCATGATACCTACTGTATAAGTGGTATGAGACGCTTTATATAATAGGCCTTGCAAAACGACCCCTTGGTTTATAAGCTCGTGCGAGCGTGCTTATAAGTTAAGATTTATTTCAGAAATCTTATATGCACGCTTAATAGAAAACCGACACCCTATCGTATAAACAGGTATGGGACTCTTTATATGATAGGAGCCCTGCAAAAGACCCCTTGGCTTATGTGTTCTCACATAAGTTAAGGTTATTGTTTTTCCTGCTTAATTTCCCTTGCTTTTGTCACTGCCTTATATACTATTGGACTACTAGTTTAGTTCCGCCGCCATCTGATCATTTGCTATTCTACACCTTCATGTCCTCTCCTTTCCTCGTCTTCGCTTGGTGCCTAGGTGCCATGGGGGAAGGGGCGGGGGATGATAGGACTTAGTCTTTTAGACTAACGGTTTTCGAACCACATCATTTTAGGGAACTGTGGAGCCCAGCAGGGAGGAGTAGCCCCGGAGGTCGACGCACGTGGAGATGGGGCAGTCTAGTACCGGTGTTCAGACGGTAGGGACTGTGAGTCCTGGCCCCTACTAGTTATATTAGTTGTGCTTCTGCAATGAGAGATTTGTAGTGAGGACATTGATGTACTGGGCATGAGCCCAAGATTCTTAGTGTTTTTGTTATATCTGTGGACACTCCCTTCATGAAGATTATATTTACTATATATGTGATTTTCTGTGGACTTGCCTTTTTAATTATTTTCTACAGTTGTGATCGATTTGGCCGGTAGGATCTGCATTTTGTAGTGATGACCTTTCCTGACGTGGAGGTGTCACCGCAAAACGGCGGCTCTGGGCCTAAGACCCTGTGGTTTAAAAAAGGGGGCTTACAAGTGGTATCAGAGCAGACCTTGATCGAAAAGTAGCAGTCCACAACCCCGTGGGTCACCCCCGCATGAGTTTAGTTTGGGGACAAACTAAGAAGCGGAAGCAGTGGTGTGCCCATATGGGGGATCACATGTAAATTTTCCACCGTTAATTAGGGTTGAGTCGATTATTTATTATTGGCTTTGTCATGCAGCCCCCATCACAGCCTACACCACAAGGCGAAGTCTAGTAGACTCCCGAGGTTGCACCACCTCCTCCGGTTCCCACTCCGTTCCTATAGTCAGAGATGGGGCAGACTCTGACAGCTATCCTGGAGGCATTTAGGGCACAACAAGTTCCGGCTCCACAGCCGAACCCGAGGGCCAACTGGCTGAGTATTTTCCGAGGAATTTCTCCCCCACCCAACTTGGGGACAGAGTCGGCCGTTCGGACGAAAGAATGGTTGGACATTATGTATGAGATGCTGACTAGTATCCGGTGCCCATGGGAAGAGAGAGTGTCCTTGGCCGTCTCTTGCCTGGAGTCCCATGCCAAGAGATGGTGGAAGAATTCGCTGGACACGATGTTTGCCGACAGAAAGATTGATGAGATAGCTTGGGGGGAGTTCAGAGCCGCACTGCTAGAGCATTTCGTTCCGCAGTCGGCCAGAGACGAGCTGGAGGATAGATTTCTTCAGTTGATACAGGGTAGCAAGAGAGTGGTGGGGTATCATCGAGAGTTCAACCATCTGGCATGATTTGCGGATTCTTACCAGTTGGATAAGGCAGGTTACACAAGGAGGTTCTATAAGGGCATGCGAGAGGATCTAAGGGATGCTCTGTTGTTTGTGTCTGACGGACCTATTCCATGGATATTGGAGATGACAAATAGGATCGAGGCAGATTGGCATACCACCCGAGGCCGGAAGTGGCCAGCTGAGGACCAGGGACGGGGGGCCCGAAATGATCAGCGGCGGGGCCGCATCACAGATGGGAGAAGGGTAGAAGACCAGCCTCGGCAGGAGGTAAGACAGGAGCAGAGGGAACTAATAGTGGTGGCCCCTCAGCCACCCCAGATGCGGGAGGCACAGAGACCAGGGGGAATGGCATATCCCCCGCCAGAATGCTTTAATTGTCATCAAGTGGGGCATATCCGGAGGAACTGCCCCATGAGGGGGGGCACCACCACCAGCACCACCAGCTGCCCCTCCAGCTCAGTATTTTGGAGGCCGAGGACATGGCCGAGGTCGTGGATACCAGGGCAGAGACCACAGGCAGGAGAGGGAGCATGGGTATGCATTGGATCTGACTCAACAACAGAACCCGGAGCAAGTGATCACAGGTATGGCAGTTAATTTTTAATCTTTTCTTTCCTAGATAATTAGAGCAATGAATATAGGACTGATAGAATGGGGAAGAAAACCATAATAGGATTTCAAAGAATTTAAGTTAAATACCCTGACATAGTCTTCATCAGCGGTAAGCCCGCCTATACACTGTTCGATACGGGTGCTTTGCACTCGTTCATGTCGGAAGCCTTCCTGGAAGGGCTGGAAGGCGTGGAGCGGTTCACCGGCCTGATGATGAGGATACGGCTACCTGACGGATCAGAGTTATTCACCACCGCCCGCTGCAACATGGAGGCAGAGATCGGTGGGATAATATTTGAAGCTCCGGCGACGATCATGAAGATGTCATTCTTTGATTTGATCCTGGGAATGACATGGTTGTGCTGGAACCATGCTCAGATCGACTGCATGTCCAAGAGGATTCCTCTGAGGCATGGGGAATCCTTCATCGTCATCAAAGGTATTAGATCTATTCCCCCTCTCTTGCTGACATCCGTGTAGGCCGTCAAGGCCCACTTATAGGGGGAGGAAGTCTATGAAGTGTTGTACGAGATGGCCGAGGCAAAGGGTTTCATCTCGGATATTCCGGTGGTGCGAGATTTTGCCGACGTATTTCCAGAGAAGCTGCCAGGGCTACCCCCACACCGAGAGCATGATTTCTAGATACATCTAGTGCTGAGGGGTAAGCCAGCATCTAGAGCCCCTTACCGCATTGCCCCGAAGGAGCTGACAGAGTTTCAGAGCCAGCACCAGGAATTGGTGGAAGCCGGTTTTGTCCGGTCAAGCTCTTCACCATGGGGATCCCCGGTGTTTTTTTTCAAAAAGAAGGACGGGAAACTCAGATTGTACATCGACTACCGGGCACTGAATCGACTGACAGTTCGGAACACCTATCCACTGCCAAGGATAGATGAGCTGTTTGACCAGCTGGAGGGCGCGCATTTCTTTTCAAAGCTGGATTTGAGGTCGGGCTACTATCAGCTGCGGATCCAGGAGGAGGACATACCGAAGACTGCCTTCAGTAGCAGATATGGGTTGTTCGAGTTTACTGTGATGCCCTTCGGTCTCACGAATGCACCGTCGGCATTCTTGAGCCTCATGAGTGAGGTGTTCGAGGCATATCTGGATGTTTTCGTCATTGTATTTATTGACAACATCCTCATCTACTCGAGGACAGAGGAGGAGCACACATGACATGTAACATCCCCCAAACAGGCAGACCCCCAGAGTGATTTTGTCATGACTAAGTCATGACAAAATCCAGGGAGGTTAGAAACCCTTGTAGACCTAGGGAAAAAGGTGATAAAGCACCTTGGTCTGCAAATAGTAAAATTTAAATACCCAACTTAGGGCTTGACTTTAGGGCTCCAACTCAACTCCTTAACCCCACCCAAACACTCCTAGGCCATCAAGGAGTCCAGAGTGACACCTAAGACCCATTGGGGCCAACCAAAGAGGTCAAGTTGACCAAAGTCAACCTTAAGCCCTAATTAGTTCAAAATGGTCAATTCTTCACCTATTAACCAAATTGCCCATCACAACATGGAACTGACCCCATATTTAGATTAAAGGCATCATGAGAGACGTAGGGGACCAAAAAGCCCCATCAGGGGGCCTCCAATTTTGCCAACTGACAAAAATGCCCTCTTAGGTCAAAAGGGGCAATCCTTCACTAACTACCTCAATCGACCACCATAACATGAAACTGACCCCACCCTTAGTGACATATTGTCATAAGGAACCCAATGGCACAAAAAGCCCATCATGGGGTCACCCATTTGGTGAATTTGCCCAAAAGTCCAATTTGCCCTAATTAGGTCAAATCACTTAAATTGACCAAACCAAGCCCAATCCACTCGGGCCAGCCTCAATTTAGGTTGGCTCATCAGTCCAAGGGAGCTGAAATTAGCATTTATGTCACCCAATTTCGTGTAGGGTGACTAGGAGAGAGAGAGCTCAATTTTCCCCAAAAATGGAGGAGAGAGAAAGTGAGAAAGAGGGCCATTCATGGTGGGGAAGGTGAATCACCCCTCCATTTTCACCAATTAATTAGCATTCATCTCCCTTATCAGTTTTGATGAGTTTCCAAACGAATTGGGGTCAAGGGGAGGTGAATTTCAAGGGGATTTCAATAAGGCCGAAAATCACCATTAATGGTGGTAATGGCAATTCATGCCTTGACCCCTCCTCTCCCCAATTGGTTCTTTAAACGTCTTTCGGGAGTGGAGAGAAATAAAACCCCCCATCTTTCCTGAAGATTTTGATCCCTCTATGCAAGGATCACCATGGCACTGAAAGCTTTGAGGAGGAGCAATGGCGGTCGGCGAATGGAACAAGGAAACGCTCCGAATAAGGTCCGATCATCTTCCCCTCTCATAGTGCTAGATCTAGATCGATTGAGGTAGAGAAATCGGGCTCAATTGAGCCTGATTGGGAGCTTGTATTTTCGGATTTTTCATGGAAGATGGTGGTGTTGAGTTCGTCGGAAACCACCGCCTCATGCGGCATGGTCGCCGCCAAACACTAGCCACCACCTCAACGGAGGTGGTGGTGGCGTTGGCCGGCCAGGGAGGTGGCCGGATGGCCGGGATTTTGTCCTGGAAAACACTCCATGCGTGGCTAATCTGAGCCGTTTGCTCAAGGAGGAAGATGACTCCATTACCGCTGATCTTGCTTTAAGATCTGTGCAAGATCTCTATTTAGTTATTATTTTTGCGATTTTCTGAGTAGGAATTAGCTGTGTTTTATTTAAATATTTAAAAATACTTAGGTTCTCCTAATGGAAATCTGATCAACATCAAAGTTGTAGCACTAGGTCTCTATTGTATTTTAAAATTTGTATCAAGGCATTTGGAGCCCTGGTTAGACCTCATCACTCTTTTTGGCGGAGTCTATCCATAGAGCTGACCAGAGAATTAATTGGATACCCACTCCAAACCACACCTCCAAAAGACTTGAAATTTAGGGTATAGGCTACTCTTATCTATATCTAGGACATATCCAAAAATCAGAATTTTTGGATAATATTGTTCTATAGTTTTTTAGAAAAATTTAATATTCCATGAATAAATTAATTAGGTGTCCTAAACATCTCAAAACTCCCCCAAATTTGGGTGGGTGGTCTCCGAGGGCATGATAAGGTGTTGTTAAAAATTTAACCTCATTTTGATATGTTTTGGTTAGGTATTGATCCAACCCTAGGTATACCCTAATAGGGTTATTTAGGTTAAGAGCTATTTCTGATGTTCGGTTGGCCAAATCACCTCAACAGAGGCTGATATTTTGGCCACTGATTTTATATGGCATGTAACACCCTTCAGAGAGACTTGGGGAGGTTTGGGCTAGGGTAGCCCTAGAACCCTAGGGTAGTCCTCTTTATGGAGATTTTTTAGGGATTGAATGTCATGGGGTCAAATGACCATGGAATGACTTAGGACATGGTGGAAGGGATCATAGGGTGTCTATGGTCCTTTGGCTGAAGATTTATTGAATTTGGAAGCCTTTAACCCCCCTCAAATCCCTACCCTAGTTTAGGGCACAAAGTCCAATTTTTGGGTTTAGGCAATCAAAACACCTCACAATAACTTGAAACTCGGGCAGGGTATTTCTATGATAAAAAGAGCCCTAAAAGATTTTGGTGGAATTTTTGGACTAATAAAATCAGTACTTCCTTTATAACCCTAGCAGTGTCCTTAAGTTTATTTTTCTTGTTATGATATTTCTGACCACTAAAAAGTTGTGAAATTTAGTATTTGGAAGTTTTACATCATGTTAGTACCCTCTGCATTTTTATTGAAATTTTTAGATATTTATTTTAAGTACTTGTTTTGCATTTTATAAATTGTGGATTTCTGATCAAAAATAGATGTGGAGCACAAAATTGCTATGAAAATTATGAAACTTTGTCAGTGAGTGTTCTATGTCAATGTGTAGGCTCTGGAATTTTCGCATAATTTTTAGGTGTTTAGAAACAGTACTTGCTTCACAAAGTTATAAATTTGGAAGATTACTTTTAATCAGATTCAGTGCCCCTCATTTATTGGAAAAATTGTAAAACTTGGTTAGAGTTAGTTTTAGGTCATTATCTATCTCCTGGAATTTTGTTATAATTATTAGATGAATGTTTACAGTACTTGCTTCAATAACAATTGGTTATGGAATTATTAAATTAAAATTAAATTAAGGGTTACTGTTCACTGGAAAAATTAGGAGTGTACCTCTAGGGTGTTTTTAGGACATGATGGTCATACTGAACTTTTATGATAATTTTTAGAACAATATTGATGGCCTTTGCTTCTTAAAATGGTATTATCAACTTTATGTTCTAAATTATGGATTTGGGGCCTAAACAATTCTGAAAATTCTTAGACCTTGGATTTGTGGTAGAAATGTTACCTAGTATCTATCATAATTTTTTGGTGATATGTTACTGATTTAAAAGTGCATTTCATGTTCAAAGTAGGGCATCCGGACTCTTAGGGTAATTAGAATGAATGCCCAATTAATTAGGAAGATTATGAATCTCTGGAGTTAGTCTAAATAGGTCATGGCAGACTCCCAATAATTGTTTTGGTTCTGTTGGATGAGTTAATGGAGTACCCCTTAGTGGGAGCATCATGTAACTTAGCACGATCTGCATATAGTACATTGAATTGAAATAGGCTAGCTCGGAGAACTTGAACACACTTAGGGGAGCCACACTGAAATAAAAGAGGGATTGGTCAAGGGTAGGAATCAATAATATTAAGTGCCTTGTGAAAGGGAACTTTGGGCGTAATCCCATCGTAGTTCCTACTACCTTCGAGAGCACTTCATGGGGAATACCTTGGGCAGTCCTGGGCTAACGTAAACTTTAAGGATAATATGGACAAGAGTAACCTCAATAATACCTCCACCTTCCACTCACACTTGTACACGTGGTGAGAGAAATTGGTAATGAATGGATAGCATAGACCCATGGTCGATGGACTTACTGGTAGAGTTAAAGGGACTTGGAACTGTTTTGGTAGTCCGGGGAACGATATGCTTGAGCGCTGGTTTTTAGACTTGATGGTTTGGTGAGCTGGGGGCTCGGATATTTAGGTGAGGTATAATATACAAGCTTGCATGTGCATAACAATGGTGGGTCCTCGGTATTAGACGATCGATTAGACCGTCATTGGTATGTTGACTCGGGGAGACTAGCTGCTTTGCTAGGAAGAGTACGAAAACATACGAGAGGGGCTAGGCTGGGTAGTGTGATTACCAATCTAGGAGTGGAGAGGCCCAACCCACTGTCTCCGTTGGCCACGACGAGAGGCTCCTGAGAGTTTAGCTAACTCCAAACTGGGGAAATAAAGCTCTGTGCTGATAGAGTGTGTGTGTGTGTTGCACTTGCATGTTCATACCCTAGCATACTTGCATGTCATAGAATAGTCATTGCATTTAACCCCTGACACCTAACGTATAAATTGGTATGGGATAGTTTATACGATAGGCCTTGCAGAACGACCCCTTGGTCTATAGGGGTAATCCCTATAAATTAATGGTTACTGAATTATTATTTGTACAGTTCTTACTTTCAGTCCTTCATGCTTACCTTACTACTCTGCATTACCATTTATTGATTAACTCCTTCTGCACTTTTAATGTTATAACACTCCCGTTAGGATAGTTGTCATCTGCTCGATTACGCCCTGCTATTTGGTCCTCTTTTTCACTTCCTTCCGCCCGGTGCCTAGGATCCACGGGTAGAGGGGTGGGGGATGGTTGACCGAGTCTAGTTTGACTGACGGTCATTTGACCACCATATTTTAGGCACTCCTGATGGGAGACCGGGAGCAGCCGCAAGAGGCGCAGCACCAGCAGAGTACGGTGCAGATGGAGACAGGCCAGTATAGTTTGGGTGGACATGCATCCAGATCCGTGAGTGGAGCTGAGTAGTAGTAGTTTTACTTTTATGAGTGGCTTGTAGTGAGGTCTTTATATATCGGTCATAAGTTCGTATATCATGGTGTGGACACTTTATTTGTCATGTGATTTTCTTTTTCTATGTTGTGGACTTGATTGTTTTAGCTTTTCCAATCATTAAACATTCTGTCGCAGGTGATCGAGATGGCTGGCAGGATCAGCATTTTGTGGAGTCGACCATCTCGGAGGATGGTGTCACCGCAAAACGGCAGTTCTGGGCCTAAGACTCGATGGTTGTTGCAAAAAACAAAGGGGGTCTTACATGACATCTAATGTTGACCTTGGAGAGACTACGGGAGCACCAGCTCTACGCGAAGTTTAGCAAATGCCAGTTTTGATTGAAGGAGGTGGCTTTCCTAGGCCATATCATCAATGGTGCTGGGTTGGCAGTGGACCCGGCCAAGAGTAAGGCAGTTCATGATTGGTCGCAGCTGTAGTCGGCCTCAGATGTGCGGAGCTTCCTGGGACTTGCCGGTTACTACCGGAAGTTCGTGGAGGGATTTTCTCGTATTGCCCTTCCTCTCACATCCCTGACAAGGAAATAAGTGTCCTTTGTCTGGATCCCGCAGTGCGAGGTGGCCTTTCAAAAGTTAAAGAATCGACTCACCTCAGCTCCTATACTAGCCCTTCCATCGGGGAAGGAAGGATTCCAGGTCTACACCGACGCTTACTACCAGGGCATGGGTATGATACTGATGCAGAATGGTCACGTGATAGCATACGCTTCTCGACAACTGAAGAAGCATGAGCTGAACTACCCAGTTCATGACTTAGAGATGGGAGGGGTCATATTTGCACTGAAAGTCTGGCGACACTATCTCTACGGTGTCCACTATGACATTTACTCTGATCATAAGAACTTGAGGTATGTGGACGTGTAGAAGGAGCTGAACATCAGGCAGAGGCGATGGGTGGAGTTTCTAGCAGATTACCAGTACGAGATGCACTACCACCCGGGAAAGGCGAATGTGGTGGCAGATGCGCTGAGCCGGAAGGCCACAAACTCTGGAGCAGGAAAGCGGTTGATGGCCTTGGAGTTGGTCCAGATGTTCAAAAAGATGCAGATATCCTTTGTGTCTGAGGATCATCCTGAGCTGTACCGAGAGTACCTGACATCGTTGATTTCCCTAGATGATATTTGAGACCGAGTCAGAGATGGGCAGAGGCAGGATACCCAGCTTGAGCCAATATTCCGAGCCTTAGAAGCCGGCACTATTGGAGATTACTCACTGAGGGATGGTCTAGTGTGTTCTAGAGGACGGATGTACATACCAGAGAGAGGCCAGGCCCGAGAGGATATCATGACGGAGGCTCATTGTTGTCGGTATTCAGTAGATCCGGGAGTTACGAAGATGAATGCGGACCTGAAGAAGACCATATACTGGCCAGGCATGAAGAAGGATATCACCTACTTCGTGACCCACTGCGAGGCGTGCCAGTTGGTGAATGCCGAGTGCAGGAACCCCGCAAGACTATTACAGCCACACTCAGTGCCAGAGTGGAAGTTTGACGATGTTGTGATGGACTTCATGCATGGGCTTCCGCGATCACGGACGGGAAACGATTCGATTTGGGTGGTTGCCGACCGGCTAACAAAGGTAGCCAGATTTATTCCGATCAGGAAGGAGGACTCAGTTGGTGTGCTGGTTCGGAAGTTCGTGGAATAGTTCATCCGTTATCATGGCGTACCCAGGTCGATTATATCGGATCAGGATGGACGATTCACATCCATGGATTGGAGATCAGTGCAGACATACTTGGGCACCCGACTGACATTCAATACAACATTTCATCCCCAGACTAATGGACAGATGGAACGCACTAATCGGACCGTGGAAGATATACTGCGACTTTGCATACTAGATCGCGGTGAGCCCTGGGAGTAGCTGTTGCCACTGATCGAGTTCTCATATAGTAACAGTTACCAGTCCAGCATAAGGATGGCTCCATATGAGGCCCTATACGGACGGAGATGTAGTACTCTGCTGTCGTGGATATAGGACAAGCATCTGAAGGCTTTGGATTCAGAGTTTGTTGAAGACACCGAGGCTTAGGTGAGATTGATAAGGGATAGGATTCTAGAGGCACAAAACCGACATGCTAAGTATTATGATGCTCGACATCGTCAGGTGGAGTTCCAGGTGGGGGACCAGGTGTTCTTGAAAATCCGACCAATGCTTGGGGTTTCACGGGTGCGTGGTCAGAAGAAGAAGCTCAGCCCAAGATATATGGGGCCTTATAGGATCCGAGAGCGGATCAGTCCCTTGGCATACATGCTGGAGCTGCCACCGGAGCTGGCAAGCCTGCACGACGTATTCCATGTATCCTCACTCAGGAGGGCTCTACTATGCCCGGAGCAGCAGATTACGGTCACGGATGGGCAAGTAGCCTCGGATCGATCAGTTCACTTGAAACCAGTCTGGATTGACGATATGGGAATATGAGTCTTGCGCCACAAGAAGGTTCCATTAGTCAAGGTCCTCTAGAGGAATCACAGGTGAGAGTAGCACACCTGGGAGCCCCAGTACTTGATGCAAAAAAGGTACCCGGAGCTTTTCAGTCAGGTATTACTCACAACCTCTCGGGATGTTACAATTTTTCTTTCATATTTGAAACTCCGTAGGCCTAACTAGAATTTCGAGGACGAAATTTTTTTTATTATATATTGGGATTTGTAACATCGATCAAACAACTAGACCCCTAGGGGTGGTTTTGTCATGACTAGTAATGACAAAACCCCCAGGATGCCCAAGAAGGCCAAGTAGACCTAGGGATGTAGGTGAGACCACTATGGTCTGCAAATAGTAGATTTATGAACCCTAGTTAAGCTGATCATGGGGCTTCACCACGACCTTAAGACCCCACCATGGCCTCACCAATCCATTGTAAAGTTCATTTGAACCGTAAGGGCCCATTGGAGTCGACTCAGGGTGGCCAAGTTGACCTAGGACCACTCTAGGCCTAAATTCGGCAAGGTGCCCTAATTAAGGGCTGTGTGCCCTAGTTAAGACCAACTAACCCTACCAGGGTCTTCCTAGACCTATAATGGGGACAAGGGGTAACTAAGGACCCTTGGAGGACAGTCAAGGTGGTTAAGTTGACCAAAGTCAACTGTAGCCCTAAATGGGTCAAACTGAGCTATATTGGGTCAATTGACCATCCCTTAGCCAGGTTGACCCCATTTATACCCCCTAACCCTAAGGTGATGTCCATGGGTCACCAAGGCCCCATTGGGGTCAGCCATAGTAGCTAGATTGACCAAAGTCAACCCGAACCTTAATTTGGGCAAAGAACCCTTCCTAAGGGCAGGTGGCCTCCAAAGTGCCATGTCAACCCTACCAATCCCTAACTAGACCCTAGGGGAGCCCAGTAGGTCACCCAAGACCCAATGATGGTAACAGAAAAGGTCAATTTGACCTAGGTCAACTCTAGTCAAGATTAAGGTCAACCTAGCACAAATTTGCTAGCCCAAGCTCAAGCCTCCTCATGCGGCTTCTTTAGGAGATAATGTGCATGGATGGGCTGTAAATAGTCCTCCAGATTGACCAGGTCAACTTGGTGACTACGAGAGAGGGTGAGCTCCACTTCCATGTTAATGGAGGAGAGAGAAATGATGAAAGAGGAGGGAAGGAAGGGGCTCGGCCAAGGGATTGCCAAAGGCCACACTTAATGGTTGAATTCAACTCCCCCAGGGAAGGGGAGAAGTTTCCAGCTGTTTCCCTGGCCACCAAAGGTCTGGTTCAGCCCCCTCCACCATGGACGAGCCTAGCCATTAATGGCCTTAATGGTCATTGATGATCCATCCCCTCCTCTCCCCATCTGAGGCTTTAAACACCATCAGTGGGTCGAGAGAAGGCTTTCACAATCCTTACTTGAAGAAATCGAGCCCCCCCCCCCACTATGCAGTTGCATAAACCGAGCGGTGCCACCTTCAGAAATGACTTTTCGGCAATCTTCTCAACTTCAGGCCTCCGACAAGGTCCTCGTCCTCTCCTTGTCTCATGGATAGATCATAACAACGTTTTGGTTCAAGGTTCGGGCTCAATTGAGCCCGAACCAATTCCTGGTTTTCATGATTTCGGGCTGAAATATTTCTTGGTAGAACTGCCGGAATCCGCCTCTCCGGCGGCTGTGCCGCCAGCTGGCGACAGCCGCCACCTCAACGGAGGTGGTGGTGGCGGCGGCCTGCCGGGGAAGTGGCCGGATCGCCGGCGGCAGCGTTTGGAAGGAGCTCCAGGCAGGATGAATCCAGGCCGTCGGCTGGAGCTTGAAGACGACGGAATGTCGTCCAGTGGCGCACCGAGATTCGTGCAGTGGAGATATTAAACTATAGGAAATAATTTCTGTTATTTAAATTATGTCACACATTTAGTATTTAATGTTTTTAATTGTTAAAAATACTTAAAAGCTATTTCATAGAATTGGGTCAACATGAAAATTGTAGCCTGAAGAGTCTATTGTACAACAAAATTTATTTGAACCAATTTGGGTGCATGGTTTGACCAGGGCACTCATTTTAGTGGGGCCTATACCTAGGGATATCCTGAGATTTAAAAGGGTGCCCACTCTTCATTGCTTGTCCAAATGACCTGAAATTTGGGCAGGGGGCCATCCTTAGCTATAGATAGGGTTTGTCCAAAAATGGGAATTTTTGGAGATAATTTGTCTATAGTTTTCGTTTTTATTTAATAACACTACGATAATTTAATTAAGTGGTCTAATTACCTCCAAACTCTTCCAAATTTTGGTGAGTGGTCCCTAGCCTCATGATATATCTCTGTATAAATTTTCACCTCAGTTGGATGTGTTTTGGATAGGGAATGAACTAACCCTAATTTATACCTTAATGAGGGGTTCTTATGTGAAAAGTGCACCTTGAGGTTGAGTGGTCAAATCACCTCAACAGAGGCTGAGATTTTGACCACTGACTTGAAATGACCTTTAACTCCCTCAAAGCGATTATGGGGTGGTCTAGGGTAGCTTTGCCCTACGATCCAAACTCAAACCCGAAGGAGGGGCTTTTGAGTGTTGTGAAGGGCATGGGGTCAAATACCCTTGTGTGATCTTGCAACTTGGTAGAAATGGTGATAGGGTATCCAAAGCCCTCTGGTATGAATTCTAGGGGATTTGGAGATGGAAGAACCTCTCAAATCCCTAACCCTAGTTTAGGGCATATCCACCTTTTGTGTAGAATAAGCCACTAAAACTTACTAAAAAGGTGTGAAACTTAGGTAGCATGAATTTTAAGTAAGTTAGGACCTCTGGTGAATTTATTGGAATTTTAGGAGTAATATTACTAGCACCCCCTTTGTTATACATGTTGTGGGCCTAAATGATATTTTATTTATTATGATCACACTATTCATTCTAGATTCATGAAACTTGGGCAGGAGATGTTTTAAGTCCTAATGGTTGTTGATGAATTTTGTTGTAAATTTTAGTTGAAAAACTTTGGTATTCCCTTCACAAGTTTTTAAGAGGGCAATTATGGTCAATAAATTATTTGGAGCTATTTACTTGTTACAAAATTGTGAAATTGGGGCTATGATAATATTTAGGTCAATATCCACTTGGTGAAATTAATTTATGATTTTTAGATGATTATTTGCAATATATAATTTACAAACCTATAATTTTGGGGATTTGATGTTTATTTTATTCAGAGCTTATTTCCTGCTCAAAAATTGGGAGACACTCGATTTTAAGTTGAATTGTCATTTTGAATTTATCATAAATTTTGTAGAGCATTTGCTTGAATTAAATTGGTACTTCATGTTCAAACTTGGATTTTTGGTTTACTAGAATAAATAAATAAATTATCTGATAATTTAGGAAAATTATGAATTTCTTGGTTTAGGCTAAAAATGTCATTATAGCCCTCCAATAGTTATTATAGGGGAACTGGGTGATTATTTTGTGTACCTCACTTTATACACTTCATATAGTCTAGGTTGGTCTGCATTTAGTAAAATCGCAGAAATTATGTTGGAGTAAGAATTTGGGGCACACAAGCTGGGGTTAGATGTTTGCTGATTTGGATGAATGAAAAAGAGTTCGACATTGGAAGTTGGGATGAGTAAGAGATTGGAATGGCTACTGTCCGGTGGTGCTCGAGATCGGCGAAAGATCGTCCTTCCCGTAGGGAGGAAGTGTCTAATGCACTACGGTTAGATCCAGTAAATTAATTGAAAGATATTGTACCGAAATACCTAGAGGGGGGGGGGTGAATAGGTGACTTGAATCGTTTTAACTTTTTATGGCAGAATACAGAATCTAACACAGAATTTTAGCTACTTTATCACAGCAATCACACAGCAATCACAGAATATCACAACACACAGTAGACACACAGTTTTATAGTGGTTCCCCAAGGTTTGGGTACATCCACTTCCCCCTTCACGTATCTAGCAGTGTACTAGATTCGGCCAAACTCCTCCACTATCTCAGAACACAAAACAGGTTCCTACACCTCAGGCCCAAGGCCCTACAACTAAGCTTCTTCACAAAGCTTACACTCAGCCACCAAGGCCTACACTCAGCCACCAAGGCCTACACTCAGACACAACAGGCCTACACTCAGAGATTTCAATCTCCTACACTCAGGCACTCAAGCCCTACACTCAGCCTTTATAATTACAGGCTTACAACACTCAGATCCCTAAGGATCCTACAAGATAAAATGAATACAAATAATGTTAACTCAGCAACTCAGAGACAAGAGAGGAGAGTTGTGAGTTTCTTGATGAGTTCTTGGAAGAACTCAGCTGAAATCAATCTGACTTGGCTTTCTTCAAAGCTTCTTGAATGTAGAACTCAATAAGATTGACCCCTTCTGCAGTTGATCCTTGATCTCTGCTACTTAAGATTCAGAATAAATCTGAACCCTTCTTCTCAGCCTGGTTCCAACGACTGATTTCTTGGATGGAGCTCTCTCTCTCTAACTTCTTAGATCTTCACTTGATAGCTAGATCTTCTTTGAATTACTTGATATGTTGATCTTCAACTCAACAATTTCAACAACTCTTCTGTAGACTGAATAAGCCTATTTATAGGCCTTCTTCATGGTAACCGGCTGGTCCGGTTTATAACTGAATTCTGACAACTCTGACAGGTGCAGTAGACCGGCTGGAATGGAAGCTGTCAAGTCATCCAGTCAGTTCTTGAAAATTCTGTAACTGTCTAGAAGTGTCGAGACTATCTGTCTTTAAGTGTCGACACTTATAGACCAAGTGTCGACACAAGTTGACTAAGTGTCGACACTAGTCTACAAGGTGTCGACACAACTCCTTGTGTTGTAGATTTTATATCTCGACACTGCTTCTTCTTCATGTGTCAACACTGAAATTGAGTGTCGACACAAATACTTGTACTTCAGTATTTTGCTGAATTCTTCTAAGTGTTGACACAACACCTTTGTGTCGACACATCTTCATTTGTTGAATCTGTTAAGTGTCGACACATCTTTTTGGTGTCGACACATGACTTCAGTGTTGATACTTGCTGAGTGTCGACACAGCTCCTTGTGTCGACACATTCTTCTTCTGTCGAGTCTCTGGCTGAGTGTCGACACATCCCCTTAGTGTCGACACTTGTACTTAGAATATTTTGTTGAACTTTGCTGATCTTTGCTAAGTGTCGACACAGCTCCTTGTGTCGACACTTTCTTCAAGTGTTGAGTCTTCAGCTGAGTGTCGACACATTCTTTCTTGTGTCGACACTTTCTTCAAGTATTGACACTTCTGTTGTGTGTCGACACATTGCTCTGGGTGTCGACACTTATACTTAGTCTCTGCTGACTTTTGCTGAGTGTCGACACAGCCTCCAAGTGTCGACACTTTCTGATGTAGACACAGTTTCACTGGGTGTCGACACAACTACTAAGTGTCGACACTGCTTCACTGCACTTTTCTTCACTGAGTGTCGACATAGCTCCTTGTGTCGACACTTTGTGTCTGGTGTCGACTGTGCATCCTTGGTGTCGACACAAATACTCCAAGTGTCGACACTGCTTGCCTGGGTGTCGTCACAGGTCTTCTTATGTGTCGACACTTTGCTCCTTGGTGTCGGCACATGGACTTAGAAACTTTTTCTTCTTTCCTGCAAATACTTAACCTGCACAAGTAAACTCAAAACACATCAAATACATTTTGATGTATATCATTGAGTTGGGTGAGGCTTCTTCAAATCAGTTACATTTGAACCAATGTACCCAACAATCTCCCCCTATTTGGAGAAGTCATAACCCTTAGTCAATGATATACACCATTCATAATAAAATTATAACATGATGTAAAACAGGAATACATAATCAGGGCAATCATAAACATGCATCAATCAAACATGTATACAAAGACATAATCTCAGAACAACTATGAAATAAATTTAACACACAGCAAATTTATCACACAACACATTGTTCCAATACTTTGTCATATTCATATTTCAAAAGTTTACAAAATGTTTATTATCAAAAGATTACATAGTAAACTTAAGAAAATTTCTATGCTATTCTTGATCAGCATCTTTGATCACTATCCCTTTTCCAGATTTTATCCTTGCTTGCAAAGGGGCTTCAGCATCTTCAGTTTCAGTAGGCTTCTTCCCTTTCAGCTCCTTCTTCTTAAGTTCCTCAGCCTTAATCTTTTGCCTTTCAAAATAGTGATAAGGCTTGGGAAAGTACTTGCTAGGCTCCTGAGCAGTAGGAGGTAGCTTTCCCATCTTGGCCTTTCTTTTGTATTGGACTATAGCCTCCTGCCTTGTCTCATGCTTTCTCCATTCAGCCTCAGAAAACCACTTGTTCCTGTCTTGCACATTATCTTTTGCAGCTTTACAGGCAGTCAAAATAATATTTCTTGAGGTGGGGCTCCACTGCTCAAAGTCAGGTCTCTGTTCAGCTTGATCCCTAAACCTCTTTTTAGACAATCTAGTCTCTTCTTCTTTCTGCAGTGCTTCTTGCATAGCTTCAGATATTGGCTGAATAACTTTTTCAATAATGACATTGTCCTTTCCCCCAGGTGGGCTATACATGGACTGTATATCAGCATGTATCATGTCAAAATCTGGTGGAGGATAGATCACTTGAGCTACTTCTGGTTGCTCACCTCCAAGAAATGTAGGGTTAATGCCAGATTCTGCTACATTATCATCATCACAAAGAGGAGTATAACCAAGAGTGGCACTAATGGAATTAGAAATCCATTTTGCATGGTCAGAGCCAGCTTTGACTAAGACCCTCTCCCCCTTTATGACTTCTCTTTCTATGTGATCCCTTAAATCATCTTTTTGAAATCTGATTTGGGCATTTAGATAATTGACTCCATCCATGTAGAAAGGTCTTAACCTTTGGAGTTTTTCAGAGATCAGCTTCTGAGAGTCTTGAATAGTAGTTGTAATATCAGTTAAGCTCTCTTGCAGTGCTTTATCAAAATCTGCCTTAGCAGTAGCAGTAGAGGTTGTCAGTCCAGCAGCTATGTTTTTCATTTCTGTGACAATTGCATTATGAGAAGCAGTTAAGTTATCATTCATTCTGATCTGATTTTCCAGTACATACCCTTGCTTCTGTGCAATGTCATCTACTTGAGCCTTTATCTTCTCCTGATGTGTAGCCAAGTACACCACTGCATTCCCTCCCTTGTGGAAGCAGTCTGTCATCTCCTTCTTATTAAGATTCATCTCAAATCTTATGGACTTTATGTCCTGTGCCAGATCAAATTGAAGGCACTTGTGTCACTCATCCACATAAGTTTCAATAGCTTTCCTGTGTTCATCCAGTTTAATCTGCATAGCAACCATCAGTGCACTATAATCAATAGTTGGTGCTGGCTGTGTTATAGGCTGTGGTGCAATAGTTTGCAATGCCTTTTTATAACTCTGGCTCCTTCTTTTGAATACTTGAAACTTCTTTTTCTTAGCCCTTGTTGTCTCCTCATCTTCAGAGGCTAAAGTACTGGCTATCTCTACCCTCTCCTTAGGTAGCTCCTCAACAGCTTGGAGTTTCTCAGGCTCTTTCCTTGTAGGCTCTTCAACAAGTACTACTTGCTCCCCCTCAACTGGAGCATTCTCCCCCTCAACAGCAGTTTCTTTGTCAAAATCTGTTTGATCCAGGTTTAGGAAGAGATCTTCCATAGTATATTCTGGTGGAGAATGGGCTGGAGAAATTCTGGGCTCATCAACCACTGGATCAGAGACAACTACAACTGCAACAGAAGTGTCTTCCATGACAACATCTGGAACTTGACTATCAAGCTGTGGTTGCTCAAGGATGATGTTTGTTGCTTGCTCACTCTCCAGAGGAGTGGGCTCTTCCACAACTAGTGGCTCCCCCTGGATGTGATCCTTGTGTAAGGGGCTAGCTGGTGGTAGCTCCCCCTGCCTCTCAGCAGTATCTTGTTGAACTGGAGACTTCACAACAGTCTCTTCTTCATTCTCATCAGGTGAGAAGACAACTTGCTCTTCACTATCAGAGCTGCTGGATGAAACCTGAGCCACTGAGGCAGCTTTCCTCTTCTTCTTTAGTGGAATTTCCTTCTCAGAAGTGATCTTCTCAGGTGTTGGCATCTCTTTAGACAACACCTTGTCCCATCTAGAGAATATCCTCATATTCATTTTCCTCATATGATTTATTTTTGTTCCAGCAGCTTGACTCATTACCTCTAGAATACTTCCAGCAAGGTATAGACTTAAGATCCTGCCCAAGTTGGGCTTCTTCAGGCTTTCCTTGATCTTCTCAAAGATCACTACAGACCAGTCAGTTTTCAGATTGAAGATTATCCTGGTCATAATGCTGAACATATGGGCAGATACCCTATCATGCCCTCCAGGTTTGCTTAAAATCACTTTGCCAACAATTTCTGACATGAATTTCCCTTGGCTGTTCATGCCTTTTCTATTGAAAACAGATCCAATTTTCATTTTAGAATCTAATCCACACCAAGTTAGAGCTTCTTTGGTCTTTGAAGCAGTAACTTCATCTTCTTCTTTAGTTCTTGGTAACTGTAGTACTTTCCTCAAACTTTTAGGTGACACCTTCACCTTTTCACCATGGTCCCGGGACTTGATCTTGAATCCAGTGTCGTCTAGGGTTACTCCATTAAGGAATTCCAGTACTTCCTTCTTCCAGATCTTTGTGGGTTCAGAAACAAGATATTCTAACCCTAAGTCTGCAACTAGGGTTACTACAGTCTTGATCTCCGGGTCTGCATCACCAAATGCGTCGCGCACCAGTTCATACCCTTCATTGACGTTCTCCTCAAGTTTTGGCGCCATTAGGGTTTGAAGAATTTGAACTGAGAGAAGAGAGGTGTCGACACACAAGTTTTGGTCTCGAAACTTTTGAAAGCGTGTCGACAGACAAAGGCAAAATCCTATTTATACCTTTCTAGGTTTGAAGATGAAAAGGCGGGCAGCTAACTTAAATTGTGTCGACACTGTCGATAAGTGTCGACACTGACTTATAATGTCTCGACACATATGTGTCGACATAAGTTTAGTCAACAGATAATATGTGTCGACACTTGTTTATGTGTCGACACCACATAACTCGACATTTAGTCGAGACTTTACTTAGATAATTCTGAGTAAACCCTAAGTGTCGACACCACCTTAGATGTGTCGACACCTACTTGTCATGTGTCGACACTAATATTCTGAAGTGTCGACACCAACTTTCTAGATGTGTCGACACCTTTTCCCTAAAGTGTCGACACCAATTTTCTGTGTCGACACAGAGATCTCTGTGTGTCGACACCTTTTAACTTAGCCATTTCTATAAACTTATTTTAAGTTTATCATTCATAGTTCAATTTTAATCCTATTGAACTTAGTTTATTCTAAGGGCTTAGTATACATATCAGCTAGTTGATTATCTGTTTGAACATATTCTAGTAAAATATCTTCTTTCTCTACATGCTCCCTAAGAAAATGATATTTTATTTCAATATGTTTAGTTCTACTATGAGAAACAGGGTTATATGCAATTGATATAGCACTTGTAGAATCACAAAAGAGTGGAGTTCTACTTACCTGAAATCCATAGTCCTCAAGCTGATGTTGTATCCATAGAAGTTGAGCACAGCAACTTCCTGCAGCCACATATTCTGACTCTGCAGTGGAGATAACCACACTTGTTTGCTTTTTGCTACTCCAAGAAATCAGTCTTCCACCTAGGAATTGACAGGTTCCAGTTGTGCTTTTTCTGTCTTCTTTGCATCCTGCAAAGTCTGCATCTGAATAACCTGTTAGTTCAAAATCCCCATTCCTAGGTTACTAGAGGCCTAGATAAGGAGTGCCCTTTAGATATCTCAATATTTTTTTGACTGCTGTCAAATGAGACTCTTTAGAGCAGGCTTGATACCTTGCACAGACACATGTAGCATACATGATATCTGGTCTACTTGCTGTCAAATATAATAGGGAGCCAACTATCCCTCTATACAAGGTTTCATCTACAGGTTTCCCTGCATCATCCTTGCTAAGAGACATACTTGACCCCATAGGAGTCTTAATGGTACTGGATGAATCCATACCATACTTCCTTATGAGTTCTAGGGTGAACTTGGACTGGCATATGGATAATCCATTCTCAGTCTGTCTTACTTGGAGACCCAAGAAGAACTTTAGCTCTCCCATACTACTCATCTCAAATTGACCTTGCATTAGTTTTGCAAACTTTTTGCAAAGGCTACTTTCAGTAGACCCAAATATTATGTCATCTACATATATTTGGACTAGTATTACTTTGCCTCTGGATTCCCTAAGGAATAAAGTCTTGTCTATTTTCCGCCTTGTGAACTTATTCTCAATGAGGAAACTAGACAGGGTTTCATACCAAGCCCTAGGGGCTTGCTTTAACCCATATAAAGCTTTCATAAGTCTATAGACATGATTAGGTAGAGTTGAATCAACAAAACCTGATGGCTGTTCCACATATACTTCCTCTTTAAGATTACCATTCAGAAATGTTGACTTGACATCCATTTGGTAAACTTTAAATCCTTGAAAGGTTGCATAGGCCAGGAACATCCTTATGGCTTCCAGTCTGGCTACTGGAGCAAAGGTTTGATCAAAGTCAATACCTTCTTCCTGCCTATATCCTTTAGCAACCAATCTTGCTTTGTTCTTAATGATGACTCCTTGTTCATCCATCTTGTTCCTATAGATCCACTTGTTTCCAATTATATTGTGATCTTTAGGCTTAGGAACAAGCTCCCAGACCTTGCACCTCTTGAACTGATTCAGCTCTTCTTGCATTGCCTCAATCCAATGAGGGTCTTGGATGGCTTCTTCAAACTTCTTTGGTTCAACTTGGGATAGAAAACTGGAGTAGATTGCTGCATTCAGATTTCTGCTCCTTGTTTGTACCCCATGTCTTGGATCACCAATGATTTGTTCTGCTGGATGATCTCTTAGATGCCTATTGGCTGGAGGCATCCTGACTTCAGGTTGAACTTCTTCAACTTCATCATCTTGCTGTACTCCTTGTACTTCTTATGCATTAGGTACATATAGTACTCCCCCTGGACCACAGCCACTGTCTTCTACTTGCTGTCTTGTAGTAGGTTCTTCTTCTATAGTGAGCTTGTCCATCTTCTTTGTTAAACCTGTGGGGCTGCATACACTACTAGACAACTCATTGTTAATAAGTCTAGTTTCATCAAATACTACATGTACAGACTCTTCTACAACTTGAGTAGACAAGTTGTACACTCTATAAGCCTTACTGTTGTTGCTGTACCCAACAAAAATTCCCTCTTGGGACTTGGCAGCAAACTTAGTCAAGTAAGACTTTTCATTGTTAAGTATAAAGCACTTACAACCAAAGATCCTGAAGTAGGATAGGTTTGGTTTCCTTCCTTTCACAACCTCATAGGGGGTCTTGTTGTGGCTTTTAGTTATGGTATCCCTATTAATAACATGGCATGCAGTATTGACTACTTCATCCCAGAAATATTCTGGTAGTGATGTATCACTTAATAGGGTCCTACCAGCCTCAATCAAGGTTCTATTCTTCCTTTCAGCAATGCCATTTTGCTGAGGTGTTCTTGGTGAAGAAAACTCTTGAAATATCCCAAATTCTTCACATAGTTTTGTCATGCTATCAGACTGAAATTCAGTACCATGGTCACTTCTAATCTTGACCACTGTACTGTCTAGTTCATTCTGAATTTGCTTGACAAAGCTATAGAAGACACTAGGTGTTTCAGATTTCTCTCTTAGGAAGAACACCCAGGAAAACCTTGAGTAGTCATCTACAACTACAAAGGTATAGACCTTCCTACCTATGCTGTGAACTGGCATTGGACCAAAGAGATCCATATGCAAGAGGTATAAGCACCTCACAACATCTTTGTTTTCAATGCTTCTAAAGGTGGATCTAGTCTGCTTGGGCTTTTGACAAGCTCAACAAATACCATCTTTAATACACTTAACTTGAGGACCATTCCTCACTAACTCTTTACTAAAGAGTTTGCCAATTGTCTTGTAGTTGCGATGGGCAAGCGTCTTGTGCCATTTGACACAATGAGAGACTGTCTCATCAGCTACAAGACAAACTGGAGAACCATTGTTCTCAACCATAATGTCTAAGCAATAGACATTCCTTTTTCTATAACCAGTCAAAATGATCTCTTGATCATTTGACCTCCTGATATGACAACCATCTTTCACAAATGAGATGTCATATCCTACATCACTCAATTGACTTATACTAATAAGGTTGTGTTTCAAACCTTTAACATAAGCCACTTGAGTAATGGTAATGTAGGAGTTAGATATGTTACCAAAACCCTTGATGATCCCTTTTTCAGAACCACCAAAGGTGACTTTTGGACCATCCTTTATTGGTGTGTAGTCCTTTAGTAAACCCCTTGTTCCAGTCATATGTCTGGAACATCCACTGTCCAAGTACCATATTGGGGCATGGCCACTTGGACTCACCTGCAAAACAGATTAGTGAACCTTAGAACCCAAAGAATTCTTGGGTCCTTGGTACTTGTTAGTTTGCATCCTAACAAGGCTACCTACTGGTTTTCCAACAGGCAGTTTGCTACTCACTTTGGCACTAGCATTGTGCCAACAGTCCATTGCAAAGTGGCCTACCTTGCCACAGCACCAACACTCAAACTTATTGTACCTTTGCTTAGGTACTGTCTTTGCTGTTTTATCTACAACTGACTTGTTGAGAGTTGGGGCTTTGCCCTTGGACTTGGACTTGGACTGAATAGTCCTTGCAGGTCTAGTAAATCCCAGTCCATCTTTACCTTTGTGATGAACAAATTCATCAATTAAGGGTAGAACTGACTTAGGTTTAGAAAACCTAGCAACTAAGTCTTTCTCCTTCTGAAGATTAATCTCCAGACACTTGATTTGATCATTCTTAAATGATATAGTCCCCATCTGAATCACAATTATGTGCTTCAGTCTGGCTATCTCATTAAGCTTTTGATCAAATGACTTCTCAAAATCAGTTGCACCAGCTTTGAGATTAACAATTTCCTTTGCCTGACTTTTGGCTAGGGACTTGCTCTTCTTATAAGCTTGCAACAGAACTTTATATTCATCTATCAACTGATGAATATCCTCTTCAGACTCAGATGCACTCTCATCATTTGATGATGATGAATCTGATTCTGTACTGGCACAAGAAATTGAACTAAAAGAACAATGTTGTACCTTACTAGGTCCTGGCTGCTCCAGGATTTTGTCACTTTCTGTCAATGTCATTAGTCCTTGGCACTGACTGTCTTCTTGTTCATATATAGAATTCATAATCTGCATGAACTATTCTTCTTCTTTCTCAGCAAACAGTCCTATATATGCCTCAGTATCTGACTCAGTTTCTGATGAAGAGATATCTGGCAGGCTCTTGTCCTTTTTGGCAATAAAAGACTTTTCCTTCTTGCCCTTGTATTGAGTCCTTTTCTTGTCACTTGACTCCTTCCTTTTTTCTGGACAATCTGCAGCAACATGACCTTTTCTATTACAGCAATAATAAACTATTTTTGAAAGAGTTGTCTTGCTAGACTTAGTCTTTTTCCTGTCTTTCTTTGAAGACTTTTTATTCTGATAATAGTCTTCTTTTCCCTGTGAAGTAGATGGCCTTGTCCTCCACTGTTTCTTCTTTAAGAACTTCTGAAAATGTCTTATAAAGGCAGCAAAGTCCTCATCACTTTCACTGCTTTCAGACTTTCTACTTGCTGACTCATCTGATTCAGTTTCAGCAACCTTTGGAGGTGGAGTTGGTGACTTACTCCTGTACTTTCTGGGGGCTTCTGATTTGAAGGCCACTGTCCTTTCCTTATGTTCACTTCTTGTTGATTTCTCCTCTTCTTTCCTCACCATTAACTGCATTTCATAGGACAGCAGTTTGCCAAAAAGTTTTGGTGGAGGAATTTCTCCCAACTTTGTCATTTCCCTAATGGCACAGATCTTGGTGTCCCAATCTTTTGTTAGGGACCTTAGAAACTTATCATTGAGTTCATAATTATTGAACTCTCTGCCATAGGACATGAGCTCATTCACAATCCTATAGAACTTCTTATAGCACTCAGTTATGCTATCAGCCTTACCTTGTCTAAAACTTTCATATTCTTGATTTAGCAAGGATTTTCTGTCTTGCCTTACTTCTTCAGAACCCTCCATATACACAATAAGTGTTTCCCACATCTCTTTAGCTGTCTTACAGTGTATCAAATTCTGAAAAGTTGCATCATCTATGGCACTCACTATGATGTTCTGAGCCCTCTTATCCATAGTGGCTAGAACTATTTCATCCTTTGTCATTTCAGAGAAATCCTTAGGTGTCCTCTGATTTGCATCTAAGACTGACACCTTCATGGGCACATATGGCCCTTCTTTTACTGTGATATAAATCCTAGGGTCTGAGGCTTCCATAAACAGTCTCACCCTTTCTTTCCAGATCCCAAAGATCTCTTTTCTACATATGGGTAACTTCATGGATCCCAATTCCTTGTGATTCTCAGTGGAACCCATGGTTCTTGATTTTCTTGATTCTGTAATTGACTTAGACTGAATCTGCCAACAGGATCTACTCAGACAGTTATGTCCCTTTTTGAGTAACCTGGCTCTGATACCACTTGAAAGATATTGTACCTAAACACCTAGAGGGGGGGGGGGTGAATAGGTGACTTGAATCTTTTTAACTTGTTATGGCAGAATACAGAATCTAACACAGAATTTTAGCTACTTTATCACAGCAATCACACAACAATCACAGAATATCACAGCACACAGTAGATATACAGTTTTATAGTGGTTCCCCAATGTTTGGGTACATCCACTTTCCCCCTTCGCCTATCTAGCAGTGTACTAGATTCGGTCAAACTCCTCCACTATCTCAGAACCAAAAACAGGTCCTACACCTCAGGCCCAAGGCCCAACAACTCAGCTTCTTCACAAAGCTTACACTCAGCCACCAAGGCCTACACTCAGCGACCAAGGCCTACACTCAGCCACAACAGGCCTACACTCAGAGATTTTAATCTCCTACACTCAGGCACTCAAGCCCTACACTCAGCCTTTATAATTACAGGCTTACAACACTCAGATCCCTAAGGATCCTACAAGATAAAATGAATACAAATAATGTTAACTCGGCAACTCAGAGACAAGAGAGGGGAGTTGTGAGTTTCTTGATGAGTTCTTGGAAGAACTCAGCTGAAATCAATCTGACTTGGCTTTCTTCAAAGCTTCTTGAATGTAGAACTCAATAAGATTGACCCCTTCTGCAGTTGATCCTTGATCTCTGCTACTTAAGATTCAGAATAAATCTGAACCCTTCTTCTCAGCCTGGTTCCAACGGCTGATTTCTTGGATGGAGCTCTCTCTCTCCAACTTCTTAGATCTTCACTTGATAGCTAGATCTTCTTTGAATTACTTGATATGTTGATCTTCAACTCAACAATTTCAACAACTTTTCTGTAGACTGAATAAGCCTCTTTATAGGCCTTCTTCATGGTAACCGTCTGGTCCGGTTCATAACTGAATTCTGACAACTCTGATAGGCGCAGTAGACCGGCTGGAATGGCAGCTGTCAAGTCATCCAGTCTGTTCTGGAAAATTCTGTAACTGTCTAGAAGTGTCGAGACTATCTGTCTTTAAGTGTCGACACTTATAGACTAAGTGTCGACACAAGTTGACTAAGTGTCGACACTTGTCTACAAGGTGTCGACACAACTCCTTGTGTTGTAGATTTTATATCTCGACACTGCTTCTTCTTCATGTGTCGACACTGAAATTGAGTGTCGACACAAATACTTGTACTTCAGTATTTTGCTGAATTCTTCTAAGTGTCGACACAACACCTTTGTGTCGACACATCTTCATGTGTTGAATCTGTTAAGTGTCGACACATCTTTTTGGTGTCGACACATGTCTTCAGTGTTGATACTTGCGGAGTGTCGACACAGCTTCTTGTGTCGACACATTCTTCTTCTGTCGAGTCTCTGGCTGAGTGTCGACACATCTCCTTAGTGTCGACACTTGTACTTAGAATATTTTGTTGAACTTTGCTGATCTTTGCTAAGTGTCGACACAGCTCCTTGTGTCTACACTTTCTTCAAGTGTTGAGTCTTTAGCTGAGTGTTGACACATTATTTCTTGTGTCGACACTTTCTTCAAGTGTTGTCTCTTCTGTTGTGTGTCGACACATTGCTCTGGGTGTCGACACTTATAATTAGTCTCTGCTGACTTTTGCTGAGTGTCGACAGAGCCTCCAAGTGTCGACACTTTCTGATGTAGACACAGTTTCACTGGGTGTCGACACAACTGCTAAGTGTCGACACTGCTTCACTGCACTTTTCTTCACTGAGTGTCGACACAGCTCCTTGTGTCGACACTTTGTGTCTGGTGTCGACTCTGCATCCTTGGTCTCAACACAAATACTCCAAGTGTCGACACTGCTTGCCTGGGTGTCGACACAGGTCTTCGTAAGTGTCGACACTTTGCTCCTTGGTGTCGACACATGGACTTAGAAACTTTTTCTTCTTTCCTGCAAATACTTAACCTGCACAAGTAAACTCAAAACACATCAAATACATTTTGATGTATATCATTGAGTTGGGTGAGGCTTCTTCAAATCAGGTACATTTGAACCAATGTACCCAACATTAATTAAGAGACTGGGAAATCTGATAGCAACCAATAATAGTAATTTCTTGCGTAATCCCATCGTAGTTCCTAGTGCCTTCGAGAGCCCTTCACGGGGTATACCTTGGGCAGTCCTGGGCTAACCTAAATAGTAGGTAAAAAATGAAATGCAAGAGTAAGTAAAAGTAATCTAGGGTTGCACTCACACTCCCCGGAGTTGTGGGAGTTAGGTTAGGTCACCCGGGCAGTAGGCTCAGTGGGTTTGGAGATGGGTAAGTTTGCCCGATGAGCTTTGGCTCGGTTGCAGTTGGTGACGGCCGGGTTGGTCCGGCGAGCTTTAGCTCGGTGGTTTACATCGAGGTTGCATGTGCATAAATTAAAGGTGGTGGGTCTTCGGTATTGGAGAGTCGATGCACCGATGCCGATACGTTGACTCGGCAAGTGTGGTTTAGCACTTGGCCAAGTAAAGTCCGGTGCGCCAGCCGGCAAGAGTACGCAAGAGCTCTTCTTAGTGCACCAGTTTTGAGCCGTACGATAGGTCTGACTGGTAGTGAAATTACAGGTTTATAGGTCGGCGAGGCACAACCCACCGCTTCCGTTTCGCATTACGGAGGTACCTTGGAGGTTCGGCTCCAGAAAGGGGGAACTAAAGGTCTGTGTACACAGAGTCGAGTGGGTGTGTTGCACTTGCATGTCCACAACATGACATATTTGTATTTCATGGCATAACCATTGCATTCAACCCTGACACCTATTGTATAAGTGGTATGAGACTCTTTTACAATAGGACTTGCAAAACGACCCCTTGGTTTATAGGCTCGTGCGAGCGTGCTTATAAGTTAATATTTATTCCAGAAATCTTATATGCTTGCTTAACAGAAAACCGACACCCTTTCGTATAAACAGGTATGTGACTCTTTATATGATAGGAGCACTACAAAAGACCCCTCGGCTTATGTGTTCTCGCATAAGTTAAGGTTATTGTTTTTCCTGCTTAATTTCTCTTGGTTTTATCACTACCTTATATACTATTAGACTGCTAGTTTAGTTCCGCCGTCATCTGATCATTTGCTATTCTCCACCTTCATGTCCTCTCCATTCCTCCTCCCCGCTCGGTGCCTAGGTACCATGGGGGAAGGGGCGGGGGTTGATAGGACTTAGTCTTTTAGACAAACTGTTTTCAAACCACATCATTTTAGGGAACCGTGGAGCCCAGCAGGGAGGAGCAGCCTCGGAGGTCAACGCACATGAAGATGGGGCAGTCTAGTACCGGTGTTCAGACGGCAGGGACTGTGAGTCCTGGCCCCTAATAGTTATATTAGTTGTGCTTCCACGATGAGAGATTTGTAGTGTGGACATTGATGTACTGGGCATGAGCCCAAGATTCTTAGTATTTTTGTTATATCTGTGGACACTCCCTTCGTGGAGATTATATTTACTATATATGTGATTTTCTATGGACTTGTCTTTTTAATTATTTGCTACAGTTGTGATCGATTTGGCCGGCAGGATCGGCGTTTTGTAGTGATGACCTTTCCGGACGTGGAGGTGTCACCGCAAAACGGCGGTTCTGGGCCTAAGACCCCATGGTTTAAAAAAAAGGGGTTCTTACAGCGGACACACAGTCCAGTCCGCTCATACTACGGACAACCGTAACCTGCACATCCCTGCAAACAACTCCAGTCCACATACCATGCACACTTCTCCAGTCCTCATATCCAAAGTCCACACCAGCACGGTAGCTGTCAGACTCAGCGGACCCCAGTACCAGTCCGCACGCATTTGCAGACACAAACTCCAGTCCGCTTCCCCCAAACTCGCGACCAAGGCACGCAACACTTCTGTCGAGCTTGGCAGACTGAGAAGCAGTCCGCACTTCAATGCGCGATCTCCCCAGAATGAGCCAAACATGGACTTTGTTCAAAACCACCAAGCCCACTCCACTGGCCACAAGGGCCAGTCCGCACTTACTGGCGCACACTGGATCCAGTCGACCTGTCCCGGCGAGCTCCAGTATCAGTCCGCACTGACTGGCGATCTCCGTGGCCTCCACTTTCCGCTGCACCAGAGCAAGACCAAGACATTCGCCAAGCCAGTCTTCCATGCTCCAGTTCTTCAGTCCGCATCTTGTCGGACTCCGCGGATATGGTTGCTATTCTCATAGTTACTTCCTGGGATTCGGCTGCCTCCTGAGAACAAGCAGGCCTGCCTAACCACCGCTGTTGTCCGCGTAGTCCGCGTGAACAGACCGCCCAGGCCGCTACAGAGCAAACCGTCTGCAACAGCCCTGCCGACCTAACTGTCTGCCAACCCTGTCCGCATAGTCCGAGCGGATAGGTCCAAGTGCTCAATTCACCCGCTTTCACTTCACAAGTTTCAACAGGATCCACACCACTGCAAAGTTGAAAGGTAGCCAAGCCATAGTGGTTTAGGACTGGATTCAAGAGAATATCAAAATTAACTCACAACATTGAATAAAATAAAGTGCACGGTCCTGTAGGTGGATTTAAAATAGAAAACAATGGATTAAAGAGTTTTAAACGAAAATAAAAAAAATACTTGGTCAAATCTAGGTAAATTCTTTCCTAGATCTTCTGATCAAGTCCACCGCACTACTCGACAACGACACCAAAATTTGACCGCTGAGTAAAATGATCGTTATCCTTGCAGAATAATGTCGGCAGTGCACCGGTTGAAGTAATATAAAAAGGTGGGATTCCCCGTCGAGTATCGAATCATGTGCAGCATGGGTGAAGATAGTAGTACTTCATGAACCTTAGGCTAGCTAAGAAAGTAATTATAAAGTGTGGTTTTCCTAATTTCACAAACAACTAACCTAACTAGTGAACATTCTCAAACAAACACAAGTATTCCCCAAGCAATGAAAAAATCGCCAAAAACCACTCCTAGGGCAAATCCACTTTGACAATAAAATAAATATGAAATTGAAATTAAATCCAATATATGCAGGATTACACATAAAGAGACAAGATTACCAATATATAAACATTAAGAGTTGGCAAATTTAATAATAAAATAGAGATTCAAGAGGAAGAGATGGCTAGTAGAGAATAGCACCGAAGCTACAATGGGAATAGAGAGCCTACACCTTGACTTCGCTAGAGAGGTGTAGATTGGTCCTCCATATTTAATATGTACACCGTGGGCGCACCCAGGATATGGGAGGCACTGTTAGAAACCTCCTAATGACCCTTCTTCTCTTCACATCGCTCCAAAATGCAACAACTCAAGCACCGGATCCTAAAATAGCTTTCTTCCTTCTTGAGTCTCCCTCAAAAAAGCATATAATGAAGTGGAGAAGTGAATTTAGCCCTAAGAGGGGATGGCGACTGCACTAGAGTGAAGATAGGAGAGGGAAATAAGATGATCCTTTCAAAAGAACTAAAAGCGTGTACTAATGGGAAATAGAAAAATAAATGCACGCGCATCTGCCGTAAAGCGCACGCGCGCTGTAATTGTCTACAGTAAACCTGGGTGCCCAAGTCTCACACGCACAAATGCTCGTGCGTGCACTCACAAATTTGTATTGCCCAAATGCAAAAAACTTACAGGCATGCACAAATGCATGCGTGTGCGGAATGAACGCATGCGCAAATTCGAATTGAAAATAAAGAGACGGCTAAGAAAATAGGAGACGGACGCGCGCACATGAAATTTTTTGGACATGTGCTCCCTGAATACGCACAAAAATCAACACATGTACAAAAAAGGCATTCAAATATACCAGAATTGCATAAAATATAAAAAGGGGTATATTTCGTACAAACTTAGTATGTAATTAGGCGATTAATTAATGATTTACAGAGGTGAAAACAAGAGATGAAATGCACGTATAACGGGTCCTTTCAAAATTATACCAATATTCTCTCACCTGATCTAGAAGCCAAAGTTTTGCAAATTTAATGCAACGCGGAATATTTCGAAAAATTGTGATAATACTTAATGACAACATGCCAATAACTAAAGGACTCGGGGCTCGAAATAGCCATAAAATGACGTGGAAACATTATGAAACTGTCACTCGAGATCTCTCTTGAAAAATTGATCATCGTAGTAATCATCCCTAAGAAAATTAAGACACGCTGAAGGATAAATATGGTTCGCACATACACGGGGATAGGGACAACGATAATCATCATAGTGATCATCTCTAGCATAGTGAAAGCGTGACGAAGGGGTAACATGATCTCTGGAAGTGGTGTGCCACGAACGGAAATAAACATTGTAATAACATGAGGATCTATCTGAAGGGGCTCTAAGGGATCAGGTATAGATAGACTCGGGCTCACCAAATAAAGTGAGGAATGATGATGATAACTAGTCATGAATGAACATATAGACTTAATTATTGCATATCAAAAGAGTGCTCGCAACCCTGCACAGATACAATTTGACACAAAAAGATTCCATAAGTGTTGGACGGTCGATGCCCAAACCATAAATGTAATGCAAGCTCTAATAAATGGACAAAGAGGTAAATAAACCGCAAACTTTATTGCTCAAAAAGGATAATTATTACATAGGTATGCCCCCTTAATTATAGAAACTGAGGAGATGAGAGAATTACAACAAACGATGTGGGACTAAATACAATCTGTGCGGCTTATGTGGTTTGATAATGTCAAACCGCACACTATACAAAAGAATAACAAAACACACAACAACACCAAGGGAAACCGCCAGTCCGCCAGGGAAGACCGCTGGGTAAACTGCCAGGCCGCAACTGCAGGTTGCCACCAGGCCGCAATTGCGGCTAATCACCATACCGTTGTTGCAGTTTGCCACCTGACCGCATCTGCGGGTAATCATCAGACTGCTACTACGGCAAACCTCCAGACTGCAACTGCGGGTTGCCACCAGACCATAGTTGTGGTTAACCACCAAACCGCTAGCAAAGGATCACTACCAGACTTCTGCACCAACCCGCCAGACAGCCAGACTGCCTGAACTAGCCATCAGGACTAACCGCCAGACCGCCCGAGCTACTAACCTCCCGACTAGAGAGACAAACCGCCAATTTCTAACACTCCCCCTCAAGCTGGAGGGTATATATCAACCATGCCCAGCTTGCTATAAACATTTGAAGCGGAAATTGGCTTTGTGAAGAAGTCTGCCAGTTTTTTATCGGAAGTGATGAAAGGAGTACAGATCTGATTCTTCAATACCTCTTCTCTAATAAAATAACGATCTACCTCAATGTGCTTTGTCCTCTCATGAAAGAGAGGATTCTTTGATATGTAAATGACGACTTTAATATCACAGAATATAGGAAGAGAATGGTTGTAGACTTCTCCCAAGTCAAGCATAAGTGTCCGTAGCCATTTTAACACACAAGTAGTTGAGGCCATGCTCCTATATTCTACTTCAGCACTTGACCTTGAAACCACTGCCTGCTTCTTGCTCTTCCAACTAACAATGTTTCCACCTACAGAGGTGCAGAAACCTGACGTAGACTTTCAATCTTTCTTGTTATCAGCATAGCTGACATCCAAATATGCTTCAATCTTCAGGTGACCACTCTTCTGAAACAACAAGCCCTTTCCTGGAGATCCTTTCACATACTACAGAATCTTCATGTCAGACCGAAGATGACACTCTCTAGGATTCTACATAAACTGACTGACCTTTCCAACTGCATAACAGATATCTGGTCTAGTAATAGTCAAATAAATGAATTTACCTACAAGTCGCCTGTATATAGTGAAATCTAGAAGAAGAGGAGTCCACCTTTTGTCATCTCCAATAACATCGAGCAATGAGCAGGTTTCGTGCCAAGAAGAATGGTTTCTTTTAAGACATCTAGTGCATACTTTCACTGTGAAAGAACCACCGAGTTCCTTTTTTCGCAAAATCTAAATTCCTAGAAAGTACTTCGGAGTTCTTATATTCTTAGTAACAAAATGTTGTCGAAGATGTCGTTTGGCTAGATCAATGCTTTATTTATCATCCCCAGTCAGAAGAATATCATCAACATAGACAGCACGAACCACAAGGCCTATAGTAGTCTTGCGTATAAATAGAGAATGATCAGCAGAGCTTCTATTGAACCCAATTAAAGAAATAACCCCACTAAACTTGTCAAACTAAGATCATGGACTTTGCTTTAAGCCATAAATTGCTTTTCGAAGTTTGCACACCTGAGACTCCTCCTGAGCAACATACCCTGGAGGTTGCTCCATGTAAACCACCACTTACAAATCTCCATAGAGCAAAACATTCTTCAAATCTAATTGAGACATCTCCAAGTCTCGATTAACAACAATGAAGAAGAGAACACATATAGTGCTGATGCGAGCAACGAGAGAAAAAGTATCAAATAAGTCCACCCCATATGTCTGAGTGAACCCTTTGGCGACAAGCCTTGCCTTATAGAGATCAACGAGCCATCTGGAAGATACTTAACCACAAAGACTCACTAAAAACAAACAATATCAATGCCCAGAGATGGGGGAACAAGAGTCGAGTGCCTATCTCAGTTAATGTGTTTATTTCTTCATCCATATCAACCTTCCACTGAGGACTAGCAAGAGCCTCTTGATACGTCACTGGGATGACAGTACAAGAGAGAGCAAGATCAAAATGCTTGTCATTCGAGAAAAGCTGAGCATAAGAGACAATATCATCAATAGGATGCTAAGGACATTGTCGAACACCCTTCCGCAGGGCAATGCGAAGCTCAAAATTGTTGTTGACCGGAGGAGACAAAGCACTGTCGGAAGAAAGGGGAGACCCTGGAACAGGCACAAAAGGCTTCAAGGGCAACACAATAGGCTCCAGAGAAAGAGACGTGGCAACAGGAGTAGAGGTGGAAAGAACTGGCTCTAGAAGAGGTGCCGAGATTAGAGGCAGGGTAGAAGAAGTATCAGAGGAAAAAAGAGATGAAGTAGGAAAGAAATATGATGTATTTTCAAAAAATATAACATCAATGGAAACATATTGTTTGCGCTGAAGAGGATCAATACAACGATAGCTCTTTTGAGTAGGACAATAACCAAGGAGTATACATTTAACAGATCTAGGAGAAAGTTTGTCACATCCAGGAGAAGGTATATGAACAAGTGTAATACATCCAAAAATCTTAAGTGTTAAAGGAAATGGTCCGACCTCGGGATGCAAAATGGAAAAAGAGACTTTTCCTGAAGAATATACGAGGGAATGCATTTGATGAGATAACAAGAGATTAGAACAGCATGATCCCCATAAGACCGAGGGACATTTATTTGTAATTAAAGGCTGCAAGAAACATCCAAGAGATGACGATTCTTTCGTTCAGCAATGCCAGTATGTTGAGAGGTATAGAGATAAGTTGTTTGATAAATCAAGCCATGGCTCGCACAAAAATCAGAGAATCGACTAATTATATATTCTTTGGCATTATCAGCATGAATAACCTGAATAGATACACGAAACTGTGTGGAGATATCATTATAAAATGTAGTGAACACAGAGAACAGTTAAGAATGATCCTTCAAGAGATACAGCCAAGTGCACCTGTAGAAATAATCAATAAATGTAACAAAGTATAAGTTGGCTTTACCAACAGTGGCAGTAGGAGAAGGACCTCAGATGTCAGAGTGAAATAGTTCAAAAGGACACGAAGAACTACGTCCCGTTCGAGCTGGGAAAGAGGAGCGATGATGTTTGCCCAACTCACAAGCCTCACAATTCAAAGGAAAATCCTCTAAAGGAAGTTCTGGAAAAGTTGATGAATGAGGCGAGAAGGAGGATGACCAAAATGATGATGTCATTGTTGAAGAGACGAAGAAGTAGAAAAATCAACGTTTTGATCAAGAAAAAAGAGATCACCACGTGGAATTCCAGTAGCAATCGTAGCTTTGGAGATAGAATTAAAGAAAGAACAAGTTGTGCTAGTAAAAGTAACCGTACAATTTATGTGAGTGCAAACAACATGAATAGAAATAAAATTGTACGAGAAAGTGGGGACATAGAGAGTATCTTCGAGAACCAAGGACGAGGAGAGCTGCACAGTCCCACTACTATGAACAGGAGCATAAGTCTCATCTGCAATAACAACAGGAGATAACCTGGTCTGGGAAGTCAAAGAGGAGAAGAAACGAGAGTTGTCGGTCATGTGACAAGTGGCACCGGAGTCAATAAGCCACTTGTTAGAGGAGGCCATAAGAGCATGAGCTGTAGAAGAGAGAAGAGAAATGTAACACCCCCATCCGTCACATGGGATATAACAGAAGCTTCGGCCGGGCCCCACACCATATTTCACGGACAGTCAGTGGAGTTATATATTAATACCAAATAACCATGAAATAATATCAAATCCTAACACAAAGCATTCTAGCGGAAGTTTTTAAATCAGTTGGAAAAACCCATCACGAAACATGAATATGCACTAGAGGTCAAAAAAGGAATGAATGTACAAAAACACAAAGAAAGTCTTGGCCTTAAGGCCTTACAACATTCAACTTAAATTAAAGTGTTTTACATACTTTGGCACGCAGACTGGCCATACATGAAAAGAGAAAAAGAAAACACTTCACTTTGGCCTTTAAGGGCCAACACTACATCAAGGGCATTAGCCCGTTACTTAACACTTGGTTCACCTGTTTCTGCATAAGAACAATCCACCTAACAGTGGCAAAACAAGTCAACGGTCAGCTAAAGCTGAGAAAATTATAACGAACCCGCCCCTTGCTCGGGGCGGCAGAGATCCTTCCCTGCAATGTATTAACAAAACCAAACATAATAATGAAAGTGCAATTTAAGCACACTTCACCACAGGCGTTGGCACGAACGGACACACACCCCGTGCTCTCAGGGCACATTCTAGGTGTCCGGACAAAAACCAGGGACCACTACTATTCACAAGACAACAACAATCATGTGCATTTTGGTAGTCTTTACGCCCCGCGTAAGGCCTAAGACCCGTAACTATGTCAGCGACAGACATCACTACCCACGAATGCTTTGCATAGCTACTGGGTAGGTTCGGCCCTTTCCTGTTGCTTACATCATCGGGGAAAACAAACACGATGTGGGTCAGCCTCCCCATTCCCGTTTCTCTAGACATTACATAACCTAGTTATGATACACGGATGGCTCTCAGGCCACCTGGCTGGGCTCTCAAAGCTCTCAGCCCCACATCATAGGCCCCGGGTCTCCACGACACAGGCCACAAATAAAGATCTCAAGGAGCTACTGCCGGCAGTAGCACTATCGTCACGCGATACCTGGCAGAAATGTGTTTCTACCCAGTTTTACTGGTGCCCCTTGGAGTTAGTAACCAAGATTTTCTGTTTCAATCTACCACATAAAAACTTGAAAAAC